>CAUYQV010135547.1:0-30815 GCA_963574575.1 Galagoides demidoff
TTGATACAATGATTAAGCAAATGACATGAAATTTATGTTAACCAGCTTGATGAAAGTGTTTCAAATTGTATATGAAAACAGCACAATGTACCCCATGTTTGCATTAATGTATACAGATATCAATTAATAAAAAAAAATAAAGTGTTATAATTTTATGTCTAGAGAAAAAAAAAAGAAAGAAGAAAAAGAAGGTTAGTAGCAGTTACCCAAGAATAGCTTCCTTCCAATAAAATAATAATCCTAATAATAGTTGCTATAATCTATCATTTACTATGCATTTACCACAAATTAGGTCCTTGCTTTGTGCCTTTTTTTAAAACATTAATTTAATTCTCACAGCACCCCTGTTAACAGGGTTGTATCTTCAATTGTATTCTCGATATTGAATAGTCTACGTGTGATAGAACAAGGTTCTACTCCATGAGGTATGGAGTCTTTCAAATTGTTGAAATAAAACCTGTCTCCTCTTCATGATTGTACAGCACCGAGCTCCCTCACTCTGGAACTAAGCTATGTAAGGATCTGGGGACAGCTGTCCTCCATGTCCATCTAATAAGGGTCTCTTCCTTCAGCCATTCCTCTTGTGGTGGTGTTCACTTACATGGTCCAATCACGTAAGCAACAGTTGTCTCCGTAAACTCTACAACCTTTCTGCACGACGGCCACCCCCATCCCGCTCACCTGCACCTGCTCCCCAGATCCCTTAACTGCTCTTATAGTCTCCAGCCCTACTTCCTCCCCTGCACCCCATTTATCATCCACATGGCAATTCAAAAACATTTTAAAAATATAAATAAGATGATTTTAGATCTTTGCCTTACATTTTTAAGGAACCACAAATTTTACAGTGAATAAAATCAGCTCCTTATTGTGGCTTCATGCTACCTGATCTGTCCCTGCCTCCCTCGCTCCCTAGGTGACCCCACCATCTCTCTCCTCCCCTACCTTTTAGATCACAAAAGCCTCCTCTTCGTTCCTTCTGGCCTCTCTCCAGCCTCTTCCTATCTGGGAGCTTTTCTCCGTGTCACCTGTGCCCTGGAGAGCTCTTTTCCTTTATCTTCAATGGCTCATCCCATTCAAAGGTCAGCTCCCCAGAGAGTCTTTCATCTCTATCACTCACCTTCTGTTTAGCTATATTTCTTGGTCATTCTGGTCACTCTCTGTCAATCCTTTATTTTCTTCAATCGATGAAATAACTGACTTTATTGAATATGGTATCTGCACCCCATCTGTCCATGTAAGCGTCAAAGAGACTGTAGGGATTTTGTCTGTCCTGTTCTCCTCTGAGTCCCCAGTGCTAGAGAAGGTCCTGACACACAGAGGGTGCTCCCTGAATACCAGTTAAATGAGTGAAGGAGTGTCTGTCAGTGGCCCCCATTAAATGCAATATATTAATGAGCATCCGATGCAATGCGTAAACCCCAGCACAAATTCTGGCATATGGAAAATGGTAATGGTTAAGGAAATGGTTAATGGAATACTATTGCTGGGGTACGCATGTTATAAATCACTATAAGTGACATCTGACCCTAATACTACTATTTGCACTTGGGCTCCAGAATTCTGGCTCCGCTGTGTAGACCTCACTGGCTTCTGATGCTGGTGGTTGTTGTCACTGTTCTGATTTTTAGGTAGGAAAGCACATTGCTGACCTGCAGTGGGCTCCCTAGAACTAGAAAGTCTCTTTATTTACCAACCTCTTAATTGTTTCTGTGTTTAGCTTTCCCCCCCAATCATAGTGTTTTCATGGCTACCATTAGATTTGGCTCAAAGTCTTTTTGAACCCTGATTCTCTTCTCCAAATAATCAGGCCATTCTTCTCCCTCCCCATTGCTCATAGCACATCAGTGGCCCCAGCCCTGAGTTTCTTGCCTCTGACACGGGCTGACTAGAACTTTAGACCTCATGCATTGTGTGTGTTTGGCATCATATAAAGCATTGGTAGTTTTATTGGAAAATTGATATTGAGAAAGTGCTCATTTCACTTGATTCCCTTTTTCCCTTTGTCAGGGAGGGATATGCATTTCTCCACCCAGGAGGGGAGCAGGTTGCTGTGGGTTACCTCCACCCTGGCCCCCTTTATCCCTTTTTGCAATTTTATGTTTTTCTTAGACTGAAGGGAAAATAATATCATTCCTTCACCAAGGAGCTATGAGTAATTCTTCCTTTGGATGAATTTAGCTTGTCTGTAAGAAGGAAACTTTGTGCTCTGATGTCAATGTATGAAGTAATAGCGTAGTCATTGTGAAAAGACACAAAGTTCATTAGATTGTGGGTATTTCTGAATTCAGGAGTAATTTTTACTGTGTATCTTCAGTACTTAGAATGGCGCTGGCACATGACAACCGTAATGCGCGGTGACACTGATGTTGTTATGTAAGGTGATAAGAGTTTCTGATGACTGAATATATTTTATTCAATAGTATTAAATATTTATTGTTACCGCATGGAAAACACTTATTTTTGTGTTTTGTATATATCGGCTCAGTTGCCTCTCAAACCAGTGCATAGGGTAGTACCCGTCCCACTTTATTGATAAACTGAGACACAGGAAAGGTAAGTGGCTTCCACATGTTGCATAACTACAAAGGGCAATGCTAATACGTCTACCCCGGCTGTAGTATTCCATGAGCTATTCCTTTAACCATTATCGTTTTTCACATGTCAGAATTTGTCCTAGGGATTGTGCATTATCACATCTGATGCTCATAACTATTTGAATGATGCAGGTGTTATTTTTTCCATTTTATAAATAAGAGGACAAAATCTCAGGAAGTTTAAATAGCCTTCCCTCTTCTTACTAGAGAGTCAGTCAATTATTACTAGCAACTGAAATTGGAATCCACTTCTGTCCAAACCTAGACTCTTGCACATTACAGAATAGCACAGTATTATAGATGCGTAATAAATGAATACATGAGTACTAGATACCTAAAGTGAAATTACTGGTTTTCAAAACAGGAAAACAAACAAAAAAAAACTTTTAATCGCAAAGACAGTAGGAACTGTGTGGTGACCCCTGAGATGTATTATGAGTTATTAATAGATCACTTTCTCTACTGCAGCTAGAACAGACCAGTTCATTAATAGTTTTGATCCTACACAAATAATCTTATTCTTTCTTATTAGAGAGAAAAAACAAATCTGGACTAAAATGGCAGTATTCTTGGACAACTAAATGTCAAAAACTTACAGTCTGTCTCTGCCTGGCCTTTCTTGTGTTGTTGAAGAATTGTTGCACATAGGGAACTGGTACCCAGCTTCTAACCACTTTGATATCTGTAGCACAGGGTCAAAGTCAACTAGGCACTCATCCCAAGTTGACTAATACATTGTAACTTAAAATATTTAGCTAAAGTCATTATATCATTAAGAAATATTTTTTCAAAAAATTCATGACACATATGGACTTAGAAGAATGTGTGCATGCTTGCACGTGCATCTGTATGATGTGGGCTTTAACAGAATATTATGGTAGATAGAAATGCTTACATTACCTCCTGCTATCTGGAGAGCTTTGGTATGAGGCTGGACAATTAAATTCACAAACTCATCCTTGAAAAAATACTACCTATCTATGGCTGAAGTGCTCCTCTTGGGAAGCTGTGAACCGACACCAGTGCCTAATCCACAACTTCAAAGCAATTTTGAAAATCTTTTTCTGGAAGGGCCATCAGAGCTGTGGTTGTATCACCCTTGATATCAGGAATGTCATCAAAATGTCTTCTTTTCAATATTTCTTTAAGTCACTGGGGCCAGATCTGGTGAGTAGGGAGAGTGTTCCTGTATAATTATTTATTTACTGGCTAAAGTCTTCCACAGGAACAGGGCTATTATGAGCGCTTTACTTTTGCTCATTGGTGAGCTCCTTTGGGACCATTTTTTGCACACACCTTTCTCATGCCAGGATTTTAAGTTAAGATTTTCCTATTTCTCTATCCATGTTTAGATGGTCTGCTATGCTTCTCATGGTCAGCTGACTACTTTGACGCACAATTTGATGAATTTTTGCAGTATTTTTGTCAGTTCTGCTCGTTTCTGACCACTCTGACCTTGCTTCAATGTGGTACTTTCTCTCCCCTCAGAAAAACCTTTGATCCATTTGTACACTGCTGTTTTTCTCATGGCATTATCTCCATAAAGTTGGACTAGCATGTCCCTGATTTCACTTCCACTCTTGTCAGTTTTAACTGGAAATTTAGTGTTTGTTTTGTACTCTGATTCAGTGCTCTGACATTGTTGCAATAGCACATAAAACCACACAATAATTAACACCGCTCAGCAAGACATTGCCACACATTGACACAAACACAACTGGGAGACACTGATATACCAAGGTTGTGAAATTTACCGAGCTGTTTGTACAGTGCTGCCAACATAAGCACATGGTGGCCAGTTCGTGAACTTACTCGTTGAACTTGTATTAGGGAATTTTATCAGGACATACCTCAACATTTATATAGTAGATTTAATTTCATGAACATTTTAGAATTCCTTTTTTTGTAAAGAATTGCTTTCACCATTATCCTCATTACCCTTCATTTTGAATGCTTAATACCAAAGTTCTTTTACTGTGGGCATTATTTGTTAGATTTTATTTTGATGCACATTATATTTACATTAAGGAGAGAAACTGCTAAATTCCCTGCTCATGGAACTAATAATCTAGTGGGTACCAGTTGTTAAATTAATGGTTAGCAAATAACATTAACTGAATCTCTTTCTGTTTTGACAAGGATTTGTGGTGGGAAACCTGTTTCCTTAATTGGGTTTTACCCAGAAACAAGGCTAAGGGTCTAATTACTACGTGTTTTGTCTAATTGTCCACTTTCTTAAAAAGTATTTTACCCGTGTACTTAAAAAAGGACAAATATATATTACTGAATTTAAAATGGGTGCAAGATCTTTCTTCTCTCTCTCTGTTCTCCTCTTCCTCCTCCTCCTTCTCTTTCTCTCTTGAAAAGGCACATGCATGCACACACACACAAATTAGTTATTACCCCTTGCTGAGAGAGGCATCTAAGGCCGACTTAACATAGAGATAAAATAGTGTCCATGACTTAGGGAACAAAATCTCTCCTTTTCTTAATGCTCTCCCTTTCCTTCCTTCTTTAGAAACGAATTTCAGTTTATTTAAATGAAGGAATCCATTTATGAGTTAATCCTGTAATTATTTTTTCTTTGATAATTAGTTCCGTTGCTGTTTTTTCATTAGCATGTGCACTTGTGTCTTAGCTTATAGTCTTTCTTTTCCAAAGTTAATGAGGTCTGTGAAGAGGCATACCGCCACGGACAGCCAATTGGCTGGAATGCAGCAGCAGGGGAAGAATTCATTACCGAGGAGAATTTTAAAAGGGCAGCTGCTTCCTTAATGCTATAGCTATTAAGATGGCAGCTTCCTGCCACAAAGGGAGTATGTTTCATTGATTTTCCTCCTTTCCACACTCATGCTGTTTCCTAATGATAAATGAAGATATAATTCCCACCTGCTATCAAAGGCATGGAGAAGCAGGCTTTCGGATTCGGTTTTCTCCTAATCACCAAGGGTTGCTTTTGCTTTTTAAAAGTCTCTAATCATTGTACGAAAGGTTCAAGGTAAAGTTGATTTTATTGAAATGTTTTTGTGAGACATTTAACGAAATCACATGTGTTGTTCTCTTTTTATTGATGCCACCATTAAAATAAAAAACGTTGGCTAAAGAAAATGCATGTTCATGTTTAATTTGTTCATGGATTCCTTCAAGACAGAGATCAAGCCTCCTATCCTTTCTACTTAGTTTCTTATAATAGTCATTTCAGTGGCTTGCTGCCTGTAGCTCTCTGGTTACGGCTCTGGCCTCATACACTGAGGCTGGGGGGTTCAAACCCAGCCCAGGCTAGCTAAACAACAAGGACGACGACAACAACAACAACAACAACAACAAACTGGGTGTTGTGTCAGGCACCTGTAGTCCCAGCTACTTGGGAGGATGAGGCAAGAGAATCACTTGAGGCCAGAAGTTTGAGGTTTCTGTGAGCTGTGACACCACAGCACTCTATTTAGGGCAACATAGTGAGACTGTCTCAAAAAAAAAAAAATCATTCTAATATTTGTTTTTCCATTTGGAAATTCTTTATTGGAAAATATTGGTTCTGCCCTAGAAATTTCTTGGTATCTCAAGAAAAGAATGGTGCTCAGTTAAGAAAAGGAGAACTGAACCCTCTTTTTTCTACTTAGACTCCTTTGCTGCTCACTATTCTATTTAGAAGCCAGAGGGGATTGATTGCTTACTTTGAAACAAAACACTATCATAAGGGGTTTTCTCTCTGAATGTGCAACGTCCACAGTTCATAAATTTCTTGATGGTAGGGGAAGCTTCTCCACATTAGTGGGAGAAGTGATGGCAGAGAAAACACAGAGGAGACACTATCTGCTGGCGATTATTTGGTAATAACCCACTGACATTGGCTTTATCCTTTCCAGATCCCAGTCAGTAGTGGATCCTACAGTTCTAAAACGCATGGATAAAAATGAGGAAGAAAACCTGCAGCCTTTGCTTTCTCTGGACTAATAACATCGCCACACTCCTTTATGGATTAGAAACGGAAGATTCTGGTTTCAGCAACAGGGACAGCACTGTGGAGGAATTATCAGCTGGAAACCGACTTATTCATGTTAATGTAGCATAATATATAATAAGGCATCAGGCTTTCCCATTTGCCTGAACCATGGGTGCCCTGGGCTGGATTTTAAAAAATCAATAATTTATTCTGTAAGTGCCAAGTTCTTTGTAAATATAATGTAATCTTCATGTCAAGTTTGTAAATTTTGGTAGTAATTTAATTTGGAAAGGATTGACTCAAAAGTCTATACCGGTGATATGAACTCCAGCAGAAAAGACACACAAACAATCAAAGCTCATTCAACGTAGCCCTGTTTCCTATGAAGCCATATTTCAGCTCTCATAGTGATTGTTTCATTGTTTTTCTCTGAAACTGTGTCAGTATTCAAATGTACTTTTAATGGGCACAGGGAAGTAAATGATTCTAGGAAATTATCATGATTAATGTATTTCCTCTCTAGTGATTTTCATTTCAGAGAAAACGTGTCTTGGTGACTGTAATTGGCCTTGGCCTTTGGAGACAAGAAATGGCAGATGAGCTGGTAAACCGAATACTTACTTGAACTCTTCCACGTTGTTTAAGTTCTTGGAATCTCACAAAAAGATGTGTTTCCCCAACTAAGATATAGAATTATGACAGAGAATGGATTCTTTTTAAACTGTTATCTTCACAATGTGCCCTTTATTCAAGATCCTAGTGTACCCCTGTTTGATGTGCGCCAAGAACATTTTCCCCCCAAATTCTTTGACCAAGAGAATTAGAACTCATATGTGAATAGTGTTTTAACAGCTAATTTTGGACATAAAATTTTACCACTTAACAGATAAGGGGCTGATTTCTAATTATTGTGCACTTATTTGAAAAATATATATATATTCACACACACCATATATATTTTTACTAAGCTGTAATAATTCTTTGATGTGCCAGGCCTGTAAAATAAATCAAACATATTCAATGATCTTAGAGGTGTTATAGATGATTCCATGAGATGCTGATCTGGAAAACTTCCACTGAAGTTGGTGAAAATGAGAAATAGTGAAACATACTTTCACCATCTCTATTTAAGGGGATTAATATTGAATTTACAATGCAGTTTTGAATATGTGCCATTTTATTTAAATTATATTTTTTTCAAAGAAGCAACAGGCTTCAACATAGTATAAGTAGTATTCAGTAAGAAAGAGTGAAATGTTTTTTTTCTCAGATTCAAGTTAATTATCCTAATGATCCAATATGTATATAATTTCTTTTCATAAAACATTAAAATAATACATTGTATCCAGGAGATTCAAAGAAATCAGCTGACGGCATATAAGATAGCGTGTAATAGTTTATATCTAGATTTGGAATTCACACATTATTTAAATTTTATTTCACAAAAATTCTACAATTACCATAAGTATTAATAATCATATTTCAAACTTGAATGTGAGAAAGCAAGATTTTTATCACATTTCAGCATGATAAATCTTGAAATTGTGAGCTTACCATTAAAATATTCTTTTGCGAGAAAAGTATCTCCAAGGAACTCTTGGGAACCAACAAAAATAAAGGCATATGGTGACCTTTACATTTTTTAGCCAAAAACTTCAAATATTCCAGTTATAATCTTGTAGCCAAAACCTTAAAAGCTAGATCAGTTTGCCAATCTGCAGTGTACTAATAGACTCTCTAATGTGTGCAAAAATGTATTCATTAGTATGAAGGAAACATACCTGATGAATGTCAGTCACCTGTCAAGTGCACAGAAATAATGACTTTCCAGTAATTATTACAGAGACTGGAATGAATTGGAGCCAAAAAGTCACAGCATGTCTTTATAAGAATCTTACCCATACCTCTGGGCTTTAGTATGTAAACTAGTGTCTGGCAGTGTGAGCCAATAGGATAAAGCAGAAATGATGTGAGAAGAGAACAGTCAGCCCTCCATTCTCCCGAGTCTCTCTTGATAGGCACCATTTATTGCCAGTTTTCAGAATTCTTCCAGCGTAGTCAGCTTCTTCCTCATATCATAAAGTTAGTGTCATATATAAAAATAACTAGAGTGGCATATTTTATATGTATGCCTGTCTAATTATAAGTATCATTTACACTGTCTTCCAGCCCCACATTTGGAAATTTTGCATTGCATTGCTTCTCGTCTTCAAATGAGCAATTGAGAGTTGGCTAGATTGTGTAAAATATGTAAAAATGAATGAACAAATTGCAACGATGATGCCTTTGGAAATTGCTATATCTAGTTCAGTCTGTGAATAAACTCATTTTCTAGTAATGTTTTTGAAGCTGCTTAGACAAGGGATATTCAGTTCAACTTTATACATTTTCCCCTTAGCACCAGCTAGTTAGCACTGTTTAGGGATTTTTCCTCTCATGATATTCTGTGTCACACATCTGTGTGTATTGCTACCCAACCAAGCAAATAAACTCCCACTTATTCTTTATTTTAATTGCAGTAACACACTGTCACTGACACACACATACATACACACACACACACACACCTTTCTCCTTCCAGAGCTGTCCTTTGCTTGTTTAGTTGTCTTGTCACTTGATAAGATCCACTTGTGGACTTCCAAGAATGAACCGCATTTGACTTGCAGTAGGCTAATGGCCCATTAACTTCTCTCACTCTGCCTGCAATAACTTCTGTTTCTGAAGTCTTCTTTCTCCCAGTTATTCAGGGGCAGCTGCTTCCAAAGTTGGTTTAAAAATAAGTAACTTCTCTTATTATATGGTCAGTGATATTTGCACCTATTCTGACTGCTGTTTAAAAAGGAAAATATACTCTGAGAAATATGAAGAAGTGCCTCTTGAAAAATGGAATCAAGGAGTAATACTGGCATATGGGTTTTATTTGTACTTTCTTCCAGAAAGTAAACACATACATCTATATTATAAGGGTAAAATTTAGGGATAATTTGAAGAAGGATATTTGACACCTTGCTTTCAATATTTTCATACAGTATTAAGTCTCTGTTGTGCACCTTAAATTCAGTAACTTTAACACATGTTAATAACAAACCCAGCACTATGTGAAAACAATAGACAAGTATTAAATAGAGTTTTGCAAGAAGTTTCTAAGTGGGTATGCATGATTTCTTTCATTTCAACAACAGTTTGCATTAAGTGTAGACACAGACATTCATTAACTCTTTTCATATATGTGCAATGCTTATTTACATTATAAATAAATAGTTACTAAAAATCCATACCTTCATGAGCAGGAAAAATGAGCATCCAGCTTCTTTTCATATTGTTAACGAGGTCACATTGCTAAATTATACACTGGAAGTTTCTGTAATAATCCTGAGGGAACAGAAGCCCTTCTATTGCATCAGGAAAATCAGAATTGTTTTAGAGACATTGGGAAATATATTTATGACCTCATGAAAGGAAGCCTTCAGAGCCATGGAGTGTATTTTCAGGGACATGCTTTCTTTTTTTCTACAAACAAGCTAGGTTTATGGACATGTCTGTGAGCCTTTAAGGAAGTTCCATTAAGAAAACTGGCTGAGAAGCTGTATACTTTTCTGTTGCTTTATTTAAAGGTCTACCTTCTTTGGCTGGTTAATAATACTTCCCTGTTTCTTTTTTGTGTATACTTGTTAGTGATGACTTGAACAGTTGCCATCAGCCATGAGGACACTTCAGAGAGATTTTCAACACAAAAATTAAAACAAGAAGAGCTCTGGCATGATACTTGAACTTTCACATATGCTATTTACATTTTTGTCCATCAATAAGTTCATAGGAATATATTCCATTTTGATCTGCTCTGTAGGTACATAGTCGAAAACACAGCAGTACGTTTGAAAATTTGTGAGGCCATTAGATTCTACAAGAATGGGCAGTTCATATACAAATGTATTGGAACAGAAGAAGATGGGTCAGATATCCGGTGTGTGCAATTACCTTCCTAATAACCAAAAGGATTTGTTTTGTGACTTTTCACTTTATTTGAAGAAAAGAGCTTCCCATGTGCTATTAGATCTATCTGGAATTATTTACTGTTTGAAGGGAGCAAATAAATAGAAATACAAAAGAGACTTGACTTTGTAACTTTATAACTGATCTTAACGGCTTAGGGAATATAATTTTTTTTCACGAATTCAGGTTTTTTTGTTGTTGTTTTTGTTTTTGAGACAGAGTTTCACTATGTTGCCCTCAGTAGAGTGATGTGGCATCACAGCTCAGAGCAGCCTCCAACTCCTGGGCTTAAGTGATTCTCTTGCCTCAGACTCCCCAGTAGCTACAATGCCTGGCTATTTTTTCATTGTAGTTGTCATTGTTGTTTGGCAGGCCCAGGCTGGATTTCAACCCTCCAGCTCCAATGTATGTGGCTGGCGCTCTAGCTGCTGAGCTACAAGCACCGAGCCTCAGGTTTTTATTTTATAAATACCTGGACAGTAACCCCACATATGGAAACAATGCTATGAAATCTAGTATGTACTAAATGTGGAAATAACTTCCCCTGGACTGTAGGTAAGAATATAAAAGAGCAATCCCGTGGATTGAGTCACTCAAATTGGACATTTTTCCCAAAGGAGGAAGAATGCAATGCAAAGGATATTTTTGAAATAAAAAAGAATTGTTTAGGAACCAAATAATTACAGTTCTTAAACACAATGACTGCACTCTTACAATAAACAGGGGAAGTTGTTACGATTGAGAAGGTGTTTTGGCAGCGTTTTGTCAGTCTCAATGCAAATATTTCTGTCCTAAATGATTCATTATGTCAAAATTAATTTTGTGGTGAATGAGATGGACCTAAAAGAAAATCAAAATAAGTTTTAACAACAGTTTTAAGCGTGAACAAATCCAACTATCTTGAAATACTGTCATGGGCTATCATTGATTTAAGTAACAGAAATTCACAACATTGTCTTGTTTCTAAACTAGTTTTTTTGACTTCACATTTGCTTAAAAATAAATAAAACTCATAAAACCAAATAGTTTTTGTTTTGAAAGCACTCAAGGAAAAAAAAAAATGTCTAAAAGGAGATGGTGTAAGTCCTTGGACAATACTAAGTACACTATTTACTATTTGGCTCAAATGCTACTCCTATTTGCCACTATGCAATATTTATTTAATACTACACACTAATTAGTATTTGGCCTTTTGAGGGAGTTTCTATTTCTTCTTAAATTCATGTCAGGAGGAGCCAGGTTTCCAGCCGAAGTATCCTCAGTGGGAATAAGCCCCGGCAACCAGAAAATGCAGGAAAAGCCAGAGATATATGGTCTTCACTTCTCGTTACCAAAAGGTGTGTTCCTTCCTCTGGGATCATAGAGAAAATATTTTAATTCTAAAAAGGAAACTATTTCAAAATTCCAAGGGTTAATGATATCAAGAAGTATGATAAATAATTTGCCAGGGAAGAGATGCCACAGGGATTGTGGCGTCTCTATTGTGAAGCATGCTTCTGCACAGATATACCATCATCAAAATTCATAGCTCTGAGCACCATTTCTTCCTCTCAAAATAAAAATAAGTGTGCTCTTTCCTTCCCCTTTTTTTCAAGTTGGTATCATAATGGTGTCAGACAGAAGCCACTCACACTTTGTTGCCTTTTAGGAAAGTTGCTGCATCAGACACAGGAACGTAATTCACTCAATTGCGTGTGATTGAGCTATTTGTCAGCTGATTTATAAATCACTACCTAAAGTTTCTAAAAAATATATAGTTTTTAGTGCTAGAGAAAGATTTTATTCTCTGAGTGCAGGATTGGTAATATTGAGAAGACTGGTCCTATGCTTTCCTCTGCATTCGTGTAGCTGACATTTTTAATTGGATGTTGAATGCACGTGTCAGATTTAACCTTTACAATATCAAACTTCTCTACTTTCACCCTGAAAATGTTTCTCCTTCAGCCTTCTCATCTCACTAATATCTATGCCAGCCTTCTAGTTTCTAGGGCTAAAAGGTTTGGGGTCATTTTCTCTTCCTCTCCTCTTTCAAAACTATACCCAATCTCTTATAGTGTTGGCTTTCCTTCAAAATACCCACAGGCATGGTGGCTCACACCTGTAATCTCAGCACTTTGGGAGGCCAAGGCAAGAGGATTTCTTGAGATCAGGAGATAAAGATCAGCCTGGGCAACATACCAAAAACCCATCTCCACAAAAAGTGAAAAAATTAGCCACTTGTGGTGGTGCACTTAGGATCCCAGCTAGTGAGGTGCTGAGGCAAGATTGCTTGAGCCCAGGAGTTGAAGTGGCAGTGAACTGTGATTGTGCCACTGCACCCCAGCCTGGGTGACAGATCAAGACCTCGTCTCAAAATAATACACAATGTGTGTGTACGTGTGTATACAGATATAAATATGCTCAAACTCTGACCATTTCTTTAACCTTCATCATCACTACCTTGGGCCAAGTCTTCAACATTTTTCACCCAGAATATTTGATCATCTAAAAACTAGTCTCCTTGTTTCTGCCCTTAACTTCTAGAGCTAATTTTCAGCATTCTACCTAGAATAAGTCTCTTCATATGTAACTGAGATCATTTGTTTTTTCTCTAAACCTTCTGAAGGAGTGAAAACCAAAATCCTTATACTTATGATGGGAAGCTTGAGAAAAGTCTCTAAGAACCCACAGAGCAGAACAGCACAGCTTCTGACTGGGCCCGCATTTTTCCCTGTATAAGGCAAAAATAGTTAAATACTTTCAGTTTCTGGCTTCTGGAGTCCTTTCACCCCTGTCCTTCACTTGTCTTGCGTCATCTCTTAAGAATCTCTCCTTTACTTTATGTTCTGTTGTTGAGCTGAACTTTCATCCTGATGTTCCAGGAACTTGCCCAGGGCACTGCCCTCCAGGCCAGTTGGCATTTTTTCTCCCTATCTCTGCCCCTTTCTCCCAGATACCCACATGGTTTCATTCTCATCTCCTTCCGGTCTTTGCTCTGATGTCATCTTTTTTTTGGAAGACATTTTCTCCCAATTTAAAACAAAAGAGCTCTGGGGTTCTTCTTATTTTCCTTTCTCGACTAAAACACAGTATGCCTTATTTGTTTTATTTGAAATTTCCCCCTAATAATGCACGAACTACATAAGGACAGGGATTTTTGTCTGTTTGCTGTATCCTTACCAGTGCCTTGATCAGTGCCTGGAAACAGTAGCAAATCCACCAAAATTTCATGAAGATTGTAATTGCTTCAGCAAATTTTGTAGTAGCCAGAAGTGTGCATTAAAAGAGAGAATTTGTGTGTGTGTGTGTGTGTGTGTGTGTGTGTGTGTGTGGTTTCTTTCACATTTAAAAAATCTTATTACTTATCTTTCAAAGGGGAAATTTTACTTTCTGTGATAATGATGGAATCATGAATCAAAAATCATACGTGTATCCTGCTCTTCCCAACTCTGGTGTCTCTATACTCCAGAGCCCACGTTTTCCATCAGTGTTTCAGTTTCATCTCTAGAAGTTACTTCAAGGCTTTTGGAACCTGTATCAATCATATGCAAAGCTTACTCTTTCTGAGAGAGGATAAGATACCCCAGATGCAAAGTCATTTTGAGACAAAAACCATTGTGAATTATTCTTTATTGATATTTTAGTTAATTCCAAATTTTTAAAAAATTGCAGGCGGTTGACAGACTACCATTTCTTCAGAATTGGTAGATAATTTTAGAGAATATGTCTGCATAGTTATTTTTACTGGAAACCAAAAGAAAAAGAAGAGGTGGAGGGACTACGACCATGAGTTTTGTGCAACAATTATGAGTGAGGTTGTATTTTGATTAAGATCTTTCCATGATCTGGAAATCTACAGCAGCCATTTGGTCTGTACACCCTTTCAACAGAAGTCTTAAATCAACTGGGTTTTACACTTGATATCTTGACATTTTTCTTATTTTGAAAACATATCTGACAGAAGATGACAGGAACTGCTCATGCTCATCTAGTCTAACTGCTTTCCAACTTTCTCCTCTTGCTTTTCATTCCGGCTTTTTTCGAATGTTACTATCAGTTATGCTTTTAACTGTCTCATATTTTTACTTTCTACTACTTGGACTGACTTAATTTTCAGTATCCAAATATTTTAGATTTGGGGCCTTGATGCGATGGGTTTCTGAGTTTTATCTATTTTTGTCAAACATGTTACTTTTTTCCCTCAACTACATTTTTGTGCCTTCCCTGACATTATGTTCATTCAAGCCTCCAGTTTAATAATTTTCTAACATATTGTTTATTATGAAAATACTGAAAATAGCCAGATGTGGTGGCTCACACCTATAATGCTCGCACTTTGGGAGCCTGAGAGGGCAGACTGCTTCAACTCAGGAGTTTGAGAACCAGCCTAAGCAAGAGTAAGATCTCTTCTATGCTGAAATTAGGAAAACTGGCCAGGTGTTATGGCAGGCACCTGTAGTCCAGCTACTCAGGAGGAGAGGTGCTGTGAGCTATGATACCATAGCACTCTAGCCAGAGCAACAGAGTGAGACACTGTCTCAAAGGAAAAAAAAAAAAAAGAAAAAGAAGAAGATACTGAAAATAAAGGATTGGCAGGTGATATTGAAGAAGTTACTATAACCTGAAGAATAAGGATACATTCTTCCATGTTTTGGGACATCAACCCATCTTTTAGTGGCTTTGCGATGGGTAGGGGTTGTATTTCTTTGTGTGCTACGGAGCACATTGTCAATCAATATATATTGTTCCTTGTCAGTTACCCAAATGTATGGCAATCAGGGTTAACAGTTTGAAAGTGTTTCGTTAGAGAGGAGAATTAATGGCTCTGACTCGGGAACAAGGCAGAATTTCCTTGTGCTGCTTTCTAATTGCTCTTTGACATTGTACAGCGGAAACCATTTGCGTCTGACATTCTTTTTTCCCCAGTCTTCAAGAATGTGTTGAGCATCACTTCAGAAACGTGCAAGCTCACATATACGCAGTATGCAAATGATACTGTCCTTCCTACGTGCTTTCACTGAATTTTGTTTCTTTTATAATTACTTTGATGATTGAACTCCAAGAATATGCTCCTTGGTAATTTTATCAATTGTGTCTACTCTATCATAGATTTAGAATTTTTACAAATCGGGTCATTGTTTATTATAGTCTTAAAACCATAGACTGATGTTTTATTTCCTTTTTAAAAGAGGAGCTATTTCATTGTCCTTGTTGATTTCTGAGGATGAATAAAGTTCTTTTAAATAAAATGTCACTACATGAAATTTCAGATTCAGAAGTGTGGGTGTGTGTATATGCCCTTTCAATTTTTCATTAATAACTCAATTCCTATATATTTAGAAAACATCATATAAAGTGGCTATACATAAATTTGTCATTAAAATATGGAAACACTTTATAGTCCCAGCTACTCTGCAGGCTAAGGTGGGGAAAATTGCTTGAGCCTCAGGGTTCAAGTTCAGCCTGGGCAATGCAATAAAACCCCATCTCTAAAAATAGCACAAAAAGCACTGACAAAATGAAGTCCTATGAAATTGAGGTTTGTATTTGGAAGTACGAAAATGTCTTACAACTTATTTTAAACATGCATGGCTATATTATAATGTTATTTTGAGTTTATTATTGATTTGGCCAAACATATAATAAAATTGGTGCAAATTCCAAATCAACCAGAAAGAATTTCCTGACTTCTAGAATGATAACATTGTGATACAAGACAGTATCAGTCATAAAAATCTTCTTCTTAAAGCAGTAGAGTGGATCGAATAATGACTTCATCTGACCTCATTTTTTACAAAAAAAATTTATTGAGCACTTACTATGTCTCAAGCACTGGTTTGGGTGCCAAGGGTATAGGAGTAAACAAAGCAAAGCCCTTGCCCTACTGAAAGTCATGTTCTAGTGGAGAAGACATACAAAAAGCAAGGAGTTGCAGGCATAATGAAGATTCACTAGTTTCATTTTGTGACCTCTAGCACTCTGTTTTCTCATCTGTATAATGGGGCAATAAATTGTACCAAAATTAAGATCTAGATTTTGTTATGTTGACAACCTGCCTCCTTCATTTTCATGGAAAAACCCAACATGATCTTTTATTTATGCTGTTTTGAGGACGGTTATTTTGTTCTTGTGGTTTCTGTCTCCCTGCTCAGAGCTGGCAGCATTTGCCCGGCTGTAATGTGCAGGGAAAATGCATCTCATACTCCGTGCCTTTCAGTATCACCCAGAGACGCTGGCACCTGCAGTTTGGTCTCTCCTAAGGTACATTTTGTGCTGCTTCAACACATTGTAACTGAGAAATACACATTGATTCTCTATCAGAAGACGAAAAAGAACCAAGGATTAAGAAACTCTGACAGATTTTAACCTTTCCATTAAATATGTCATTTCCCCTTATCCACAGACAGAGCCACAAACTCCCGGTTTTCTTTGATGGGTTTAAGTATATTTGTGTAATATAGATAATGAAAACCCCAACCATATGGTTTCAGAGGTGCTAATTTAGGTAGCATTGAAAGGATTATTTCCCTGGAGTGTGTAAAATGCAGTGAGAATTTTTGGTTTATTTGTGACGTGGTCATATTATAAATACCTTGAGAAACTGATCCTGGGAAAGTGTCCAGAAGGATCATGCTCTTCCTGGTGGCATCCCGAGGTACTGTAGCCTATTCCCCAGCTCGCAAATATAGAGAAACAGCTCTTTTTTCCTAAAATATACAGAAAATTTTTCATTTCAACTATTTACCATTTGAAATATTAAACTTGCCATTTTAACTAAGTGTACGATTCATGGGCAACGCAGAATCCCAGGACTGTGGATCATAACTGGTCCAGGAGCGGCTATGAGAACATAAAAGGTCTTTTTTTTTTTTTTATGAAATAGTAATTTTACAACACCCAGCAAACAAGACCTTTCCTAAGGAAATATGGAACTTCTCTGTTTTTCTTCACAGAAAAAGTAATCAGTGGAGTGTCTATGTTACTGCAAGCCGGATGCCGTGTTAATTAATGAACATAAAAATTGAGTCTCCTTTCCCATCCTGATTTCCATAATGAAATATTCCGGGCCATTGGGGATGGATTCATTAGGTTTATGAAGGGAAGAGGCAGAGCGTCTCTTACGGTTGTAATAGAGCATCCTGTTTGCAGAGGCAGTAAGGGAGAAACACCCTTCAGGTCGCCTGTTTTAGTGAACTGATTTCTTTATGAGTCTGTATAAATGTATTTCCCTTGTGGATTGTATACAGAAGATTTAAGCTAGTCTCTAGAAAATAATAAATTATGACTTTACACATGATTTATTTACTAAAGGTAAATAAGGTAGAGGTATTCAAAAACATTTTTCTAAGACAGGGAATTTTAATCTTTCTTTTTGCCACAGTTACTCTTTTATCATTTAATGGGCATAGTATATATCTTCTCATAAAACTTCTTAAAAAATACCAAGATAGCTGGGTGTAGTGGCTCATACCTGTAATCCCAGCACTTTGTGAGGCTGAAGCCAGGAGTTCAAGACCAGCCTGGATAACATTTTAAGACCTCTTCTCTACAAAAAAATTTAAATAGTTAGCCGGGCATAGTGGCATATGCCTATAGTCTTAGCAACTCAGGAGGCTGAGGCAGGAGGATCACTCGAGCCTGGAGTTCAAGCCTGTAGTCCACTCTGATGGCACCTGCCTCTGCACTCCACCCAGAGCTGGGCAGCAGAATGAGATCCTGTCTCAAAAAAAAAAAAAAAAAAACTGCAGGGATAATACAAAGTATTTTTATAGAACTAAAAATATCTAATGGATGTTTTTAAAGTCACAATAATTATGATGAAATTTGGCGATGCTGCAGTATATATGATTAATGGAGACTGGCAAACATAATTACCAACATCTAAGGAAATAAACAAATGATAAACGTCTTTATTAGGTTTCACCCCAACCAAAAGCTTCCTCTTTTCTCACTTGCTTTGAGAATAATAGGTACTGCTGCTGGAAGATCCTTTAGAGATTAAATGATCTAGTTTTCTTTAAATTTCATTAGTGTGTAAATGGAGACCTCTAAGGTCTGTTGTAGTAACAGTCATGCAGCGAATTAAGAGAAATGCTGGCATTAGAACCGAGCCCTCCATCACACCAGTGATGCTATTGTTGCTTTTAATAATTTTCCCCTTGCTCTCCTGAATAGTCTTCTGTTAAGCTCTGTTATACTTGCACATGACCTCATTTCATTTTCTCTGTATCCTTAACTCTGCTTGGACTCTTCTATCAGCATTATATTAAGTAAACATCAACTCATGCAAAGGGGGACAACACTCAGGAATCCTTACATTAGAAACACTTCATATATATCCACTATTCCCAGCCTTTCAGGATTTTAGCAGTCAACAGATTTGAGATGAGCCCAGTTCAGTGGGAAGATGAGATTTCATTAGGCATATGTCTCCATCAAATGATATTCACTCTGTGAAGCCAGTTTTCTTAGGTTTAGGAGCAAATACTCCCTGACTTCAAGAAGAAAAATGTTTTCTCTGTGCCCTTTTAACTCCCCCTCACAAATAACCTTCATTTGGTTGACAGGAAGGGGAGCAGCTCAACACAGCCACCAACAAAGCTTTTGATTTTCTTCTGTACTTTGCCAGAGATTTAAAGCAGGTAGAATGCTAGGATGTTGGAGACTTTGCCTATTCCTACAGCAGTATTTTAGAGAGCTTTTGTACTGCATGGGAGAGAGTCCTTCCTGTAGATTGATTCAAACTGAATTGTTAGCCTTACACAATTTTTGGAGAGAAGCTTTAGATATTAATAAATGGGTTTAATCGAACCATCAAAAATATGCAATTGGGTTCACTATAAGGTAAGAAAAAGGGTTTGCATCACATTTTTCCTGAGTTGATTTTAGCATTGTTGTTGCTGAGTTTCCTCCAAGGGAGGCCTTGGAGTTTCTTGGCCACTTTCATTTTACCTACATTTTTAAATGCCTTTTTTTAAATGATATTTTAAATAGCATGAAAATGTGAAATTTTAAAAGTTTTTGCATGGAGAAAATCATAAGCAAAGCCAAAAGACCACTGTCGGACTGGAAAACTTTTCAACTCATGTCACAGACACAAAACTACTATTGCCAACATATTAAAAAGCTTCAAGAAATTAAAAATCAAAGGAAAAACTCAGTAGATAAATAGCTGATAAGAACAGATGGTTCACGGAAAAGAAAATATGGTGGTTCTAACAATAAGACGAGATGCTCCATTATAGTGCAAATGAGAGAAAGTCAAACTATACAGTATTTAAAAAAAGCCCTGTCACAGAGGCTAGCAGAATACATTGATAGAATTTCTATGGATGACAACTTAGAGATATCTAGTAAAAATACAATTGAAAGCGCCCTTTGATTTAATCATTCTACATCTGGTATGTTATCTTTCAAACATACTTACACACTTGAGAAATACATGCGCAAGGATAGTCAGAGGATGATCATTTACAAGAACAAAACATTTAAAGAAACTCAAAAATGTTAAATATTTGTGAAATGGCAGTATAGAGGATGCTATATAAATCTAAAACAATCTGCTTACATTGATATAGCTGCTCAGAAAATATTATATACTATACAACTCTTTAAAACATAAAGAAACTCTTTACATACCAAAAGAGGAAGATCTCTAAGATATCATGCTTAGGAAAAAAAGCATGATTCAGTTATTATATGTTACATGTTATGTTTCATGTAAAAATGTGGGGAGGAGAATAAAAATAAATGTCCATGTTTGCTTGTATATTCTTAAGGAACTACAGAACAATAGAAAGGTATTAATAACATTGGCCACCTATTGGTAAGGGTTAGAGATTGAGTACATTTGGACAAGAATGGGAAGAAGATTTTCACTTTTCACCTTCCTATGTCTTCTGTCTTCACTGTTGACTTTTGTGAATGTGTTATCTATTGAAAAAAAATTTTAAAGCTTAAGAATCTTTAATTGTCTTATACCATTTTGAACCTGTTTATAGATAAATTTTGTAATGCTTATATTATACGTAGTCTTGTTTTCAGCTTCTAATTGAGTCGGTTTTGGTTATAACAGTCCTTTCTCTATGAACTGACCATTTTCACTGAGTTTTACAAAATTATTTGCATAAATTTTATAATATTCTCTATTTTTTTTCAATGTGTCTGTTGCGCTTGAGTTTATAGCTTCTTCTGATTTTTCATATTATTAATGTGTCTTTTTTATTAGTATTGCCATAAATCTCCTTTATATCGATTAGTTGAAACTCTTGTACTTTGGCTTCCTATTTCACTAATTCCACTATAATCGACATTGTTTGCTTTTTTGCGTGTTAAATTCTGTGAGTTTTTTTTTTTCTTTTTTGGAATTTCCTAACTTCGTTTTCTAAACTTTAGTTAACTCTTTTTCTATTTTCTAATATTAAGTTTTTTGAAACAATGTATTTTCCCTTAGAAATTTCTTTTCTTTTCTTTTCCAAAATATTTTACATTTTTGCCTCTCACACTTAATCCTAGACTGATGTGGAATTCATATTTATGCATAATGAAAGAGATCAAACATTGCCATCACCACACTGAGCCAGCCTACAGCCTTAGGTTTAGAAAATTATCCATTGTTTTGTATTTCCAATGTCCAGCCTTATTTATAATCTAAGCTTTATTTTATACTTTTAGGAACTATTCAACTCAAAGGTTGGTTTTACCAAAGTCAGCAGAAGATCTATACAGATGGCTTCCACCAGTTCCTGGTAACCTTCCATAAATGTTCAGACCTATTGTCCATTTATAATCTGAAGATTTTCCTTATTTTCTTGCCAGTTTAGCATTACTCTAGTAGTTTTTTTGTGTAGTATTTCCACTTGTTTTGTTGAGAAAGGAGTTATTAGCGTATCTATCAGTAGTATAAGAAGTCTATTACATTGATTGCCACTATAAAAACTTGGAAATTCAGAATAAGGGCATTGGAATAACAATGCCTTTTCTTTTTCTGTAAATTTCTTACATTGTAGCAATGCTGCTACCTCTTTCTATGCTTTTGACATGTGCCTCAATGCAATGTGACCCACTATAATACATTTAAAGAAAGAAAAGAAATTATGGGGGTAGGAAGCTAGATAGACACTGACTACAAAATGAATGTTCTGGACTTTGTAGGTATATGTTAAATAAAGTATTCCATCCGTATTGGTTGAAAGTGACAGTAAGTTTTCTTGGAATCACAATTACTTAGTCATTTATTTTTTTCTTGTAGATGATTTCTGTATTGTTCTGGGCTACTCTTCCTTAATGTGAGGCAGAATTTTCTGAGAGCATATATGCACAGAAAGCATTTAACAGGGAGTCTGGTACTTCCCTTGGGTTCCATCTCTTCAGACAATCACATAGCAGAAATGAATTGCTTTGGGGATTATTGGAGGCCATGTTAAAATATGCAAGATATTCAGATAGAATTCTTTCTAATTTTTCAGACCTCAAACTTGTCTGTAATGTACTTTTTTAACAAAGTCATTTAATCCCTTCTAGAACAGGTAGTCTGGAATTACATATTTTTTTTCAAACAAAATTTGTTTATCGCAAGATTTGTGGTAATCTCTTTCAAGGTTTGTCATTTGTGAACCAACGTGAAACCCAACACAGTGACTTAGAACCAGGGTGATTTTTAGACTCCTAAATATCTCTCTACAATTGTCTGATTACAAAGGATCACAGTAGGTATTAATAATGTAGATTAGAACAACTCACATTCATTAAAAATCAGGGACAAATGAAGACTATCATGTAAGTCATGATACCGTAGAATAATGGTTGGGACTTTGGTCTCTCAGATCAGACTCTTGAGTTTAAGTTTTGTGCATTAGTTTGATACAGCTGCATAACAAAATACCCAGACGGGGTGACTTAATACAAATTTATTTCCTCACAGTTCTGAGTGTAAAGTCCAAGGTCAAGGTGTCCACAGGTTTGGTTTTCTCAGAGGCTCTCTTCATGGTTACAGTGGCCACTCCTCACATGGTTTTACGTGGTTGTTCCTGGGGTTTCTCTTGGCTACATTTCCTCTTCGTATAAGGGCTCCCACCAGCTTAGATTAGGCTTCATCCTAGTGGCCTCATTTTAGTTTAATTGCCACTTTACAGGATCCATCTTCAGACACAGTCACCACGTGAGGTCCTGGGGGCAGGGCTTCAACATGAATTTTAAGAGGACACAACTCAGCCCATAACATCTGTCCTTGTCATTTACCAGCTGCAGACATCAGGCTCATTCCCCTGACCCTTTTATAATTCTTAGGATTGTTATAATCTATTAAAGTATAAGACACAGGCAAGGCACTTAGGATAGTGACTGGCAAACAGTAAATGTTAGCTGACGGTGTTAATTATTACATAATAGAAACTTTACATTTAGGTGAAAATTAAAAATACAATAAAATTAGGTGATAACCTGGTTAATGTAAAGGAGAACCTCTACAAAAGACGTCATGAACCTCTTGGTTCTGAGTTCCTTTGTGTTTTATAGTGACAAGAAGGCAGGCTGTCCCTAGGTTCTGAAATTCCATTTGAAGACAGAAGAAACAGCCAGAGGGTTTGTGACTGGTGTCTCTATCCTTATTGGCCATTCTTACCATTAAGTAATTTATGTCCCAGCAGTTGGAGGATATAACTTACAAAGGGTAGGTGGAGAAGTGGATCATGAAGGTGAACTAGAGACCAGGGGAGAGAAGGCTTTTTCAGGTTGAGATGAGTATTATAAAACAACATTGAAAATTATGGCCAAATTTCAAAATAGTGGTGAATGTTGAAATAATGCTGGTTGTATGTTCACTATGGATTCTTTTCAGTATAGTCAATGAAATGAATGGTTATTGATTAATTATTGATACTAAAATACTACATTGTATTACTTTATTTATTATTTAATATATACCTTATTTTACTTTAAAATATTTTTAATAAACATAGAATAGGAAAGAACATACTATGTACTTTATATATCAAGTACATTTTTAGTGAAAGTAAGTTATTTTTAACACATATTTTGATGAAAGTGAAGATTTTCTGAATATGAGTTCAGAGTAATAAGTGGTTGAGACAGGATTTTAAAAATTAGTTATCTAAAGCCTAAGTTATTTCTATTACAGCTTACTTCTACTAAAATATGCACTGATATCACCAGAAATTAATTTAATCAGAATATCCTACTTTTAAAAGAATTAGAATTAATAGAGATTGGCAGCATAATATGTATCATAATATTCACATCAAATATGACATGTTTTGTGTAATGCAGATGATCATATTACCTGTTTAACTGCTGTTGAAATTGATCTTAAGCCATTTTATAATAGTAAAAAAATTCTGTTTATTTAGTGCACTATGACTTTCACTATTGACACAATTTGTTGATAAAAACAAGATCTAGAATACACAGATCTCTGTCATAAATCAGGATCATCTACATGTGTCAATAGATTTTTTTTTAATACAATCTAGTGATTGGTGACATGAAGATTCGGTTGCGTAAATGTCATTATTTCTATGTCAGAGGTGAAAAATATGAGTCAAACGTATGTGCTCTCAAAAAGAATATTCATACTGGAAGTGCTTATTAAATCAAGCAACTTGGAAATAATCACCAGGAAACGCCTGGTCTAATAACGGAGCACACATGTGGGATGTATAATTGGTGTCAGAACTTTCTAAAGATTTACGTGTTTAAGGAAAAACACTTTATCAAAGAAGAAACTTGTGAGAAAACTCTTCCCTAATGACTTACTTTCCCTAAACAAGTGTCTTTAATCTATAAGGGATCTCCATTGCATCCACACTGGGAAGTCAGCGCCGGCTCAGAGAACCAGGTGGGCAAAAGGCCTGGGACGAGAAGAACCAGAATGCTCATCCTCCTCCTTGTCACCAGAATTTAATTTAAAAGCAATCTCTTCTCTTGGCTCTGTTTGTCTGATCCTATCATAGAACTCATTCTTTGAGAAGACATACTACGATAACTATTGAATGTATTTCTGGGAAGCCTAGCAACTGACGCAGACCTCTGATGGATTGATTAGAAACCAAATGTAATGAGTAAACCAGCTTCCGATGAGTAAAAGGGAACAGGGGTTTTGAAAAGATTCAGATATATAAGAGAAAGTAGAAAGAGATGGAGAAATACGTCAAATAAAGTTTGATTGGTTTTTAATTTTTTTTTTCTGGGTGGCCACAGAATGAGAATTGAGCCATGATGGGACCTGAATCTTTTGGTTCTATCTGTAGCTAGACAACTGGTCTTAGGGGTAAATCAGCTGGGAAACTGCTCAGAACGTAAACCAGAAAAATTTAAATTGGCCGTGCTTTCATCCCCAAGTGGTGGGGATGAGGAACATTTCTTGATAGCACAATCTGTCAGTTAGGTATTTTTGCAATTTATGTGATAGCAATAATTTGATAGCCAATGGAAATTCTGCAAAGTAATAATTCATGGTGCAGTGCTGTTTATGGGAAATTAATCCTAATTATAGGAAATTCATCCTAATTTTAGAGCCTTTAATATGTTACTCATGGGATCTATGATTAGAAAAAATGCATGCAAATACTGAAAAGAAAACAGAAACTAAAGAACAGAGAGTTCGTATTAATGTTTTTCCATAATATAAATCCTGCTTTGCTCAATTAAAGTGATTCAGTAAGTGAATCTATTTGATGTACAATATTTATAAATAAAGAAGCAGGACATCCATTTATAGCAACATGTATAAGCAACAGTACAACTAGAATGGGTTCAATAATTTTAATTTTTATAATGCATAGCTGAGCAAACAAGAAAATAAAGGAAATCTTCAAGATACAAAATCAAAAATACTGAAGCACTTGAATTACATTAAGTGGTAGGTTTATGGAACAAAGAGGTGGAAAGTAGGTGGAGGAAGTTGCTATTCTTGGATCTAAAAAAGGGGTGACAAATCAGAGCTAAGATCTTACGCTAAAGTAGGCCCCATAAAAGACTGTACTTTTGGGTGGTGACTGTGGTGCAAAGGAGCAAGGTGCTAGCCCCATATACCGGAGGCGGGGGCTTCAAACCCAGCCCTGGCCAAAAAACAACTAAAAAAAAAAAAAAAAAGACCGTACTCTCATCTAAAAAGTAGAATAGAAAAAATGTGCCCTCATAACAAATCTGACAAATTACAGTCTGGGTGGGTTCTGGTATAATTATAAATAATAAAAATAATAAGAGTTTCCTCTGAGAAACTGATAACCATGTGCCTTCTTCTCTCTTGTGTGAACTGGGGATTCCAATTTATATTAAACAAGTGGTCCAACAACAAACCATAATCTGAAATAACATTAAAAAATGTAGACCCGGACAGCCATACTTCTAGAATGCCTGACAGATCCAAAAGCTCAATTATTCTGGAGAGACATACCAAGCCCCTGTTTCCAGGATTCATCCCACATGGAAAATCTTCTTGAAGAGAAGTTCACAGTACAGGGTTTTAAGAGTCACAAGGAACAAATTTACCATGAGCAAGAATCATCAGCTACAACAAACTGTAAAACACTTATCAGTTTGCTTAACGTTTTAGATATTAGAACTTATCAATGATTATGAAGTAGGCAAGCATGCCTACCAACTTATTTATTCAACATTTTTGGAGGATTCACACATCTTTTCTGAATTTAGTGGATTAAAATAAAACTTTAAAATACAGAGGAATAAGTGATGCCAGGAGAAGGAAGAATTTCCTTAACTCCTTTCCCCAAATAATTGTAAAGGAAAGGAGAGGTGAGCTTAAGTATATTAATATTAAAATTCTCTATTCAGCAATAGATATCATAAACAAGTGTCTGATAAGCTATATATCAGCAGATCCTTTTTGCAATGAATATATCCAGAAAGAGATTTTTATCTGAAATGTATAAATAACTCCTGAAATCAATAAGAAATTATAGACAAAGCAGTGGTAAAAGGGCCGTGAGATTTAAGAGAAAAAGGAGAAACCCAACTGGTAAAAATCTATGTAAAAGATGCTCAAGAAAGATCAGGGAAATGTGAGTTAAAATATTATCATGAAAATAGTACACAACTGAAGATTAGAAATCTGAAGACATTTTATAAGGCTAAGTTTTGTGAGGTTTCTGGGAGAATATAATTAGTGTCTCCATTGTGGAGAACAATTTGACTATATCTAATAAAAAATGGAAATACGAAAATCCTTTGTCTCTTAGGGACATTGTTTATAGAAACTTTGAATGTGAACAAAACTCTGAGATTAAGTACAAAATTCCTGCTTGTGGTATGGTTTGTAATAGCAACAAATTGAAAGCAATCTCAGTGTTCACCAAGAGAAGATGGTTACACTGTGATGTGGTCTATCTTTAGATGCTGTACACAATTTAAAGGAAATAACTGCTGCTACATGTGCAAGGGCCACGAAAAACTTCCCCTTCACCTTCTGAAGCCTCGTGGAAAAAAATCAACTAACAAAAGGCAGATTAATAGGAAAAAAGGCATCTGTACTATTACTGTGCCCGGGGGACAGCCTGGAGGGTGATAACCCCACCACACAATAGGGTACAAGATGCTCATATATTCTACTTGCTAGCTGGGAAAGGGAGCTGGGGAAAGGTGAGTGAGTTTAGGGGGCTGGTAAATTACTTTAAGGGGAATTCAGTAGGCTCAGAGAACACACAGTGGCCTGAGACAAAGTTTGGGGCCTGAGACAAAGTTTGGGGGACCACAGAGCAGACGATGGGTTGTGACAAAAGTCTATCCAAGTGTATCGACAGATTTTGGCCTTTTCCCCTGTGATGTGAGTTCAGTTAATGAAAACACACGGAAGGGACCAGATGTGGTTACTTTCCTCTTTAACAGGTCTGCACCAGACTTCAGGCAGATTAAGGAACTTCAGACAACAATTTTATCCTTTGCATTGGGGGAGACTGAGGGTTGAGAGACAGAGAGAAGGGAGAGTTTAGAGGTCAGAGAGACCCGAGACTTCCTCAGCTCAACAGGTTAAAGTGCCACATTTAATGGTTTTCTGAGCCATGACATATGTATAAAAGGAAATATTGGAATGATGCTTGTATTGTGATGCCACTCATGTGGAATTTGATATAAAAAACTGTAGCCTGTTCATCTGAAGCAAGAGTATAAAAACATGAACAAACTCAAAAGTTTGATTACATGTGGGGAAGGAGAAGAGGAGGGATGATCTATCAGATCTATCAGGGATTTACAGTATCTTCAAATATGTCTGTAATATTACATTTCTTTTGAGAGAATTATGTGAATGATGTGATTATATTAGGCCAGGCCCCACTTCAGAGGAGCATCACACACCTTGGAAGCTGCCTATAGAATAATGTTCAGCTGGCTTTGTTCCACTAACACGGTTGGGTTGATCCTCACCCAACAGTTTGCAAGCCTGTTGTTACAGGCTTGATTGTGTTCCCTTAAAACATGCATAATGAAGTCCTAAACCCCATCGTGATTATATTCACATATAAGGTCTTTTACAAGGTAATTAAGGTTGAATTAGGTGATAAGAATGGTGCCGTGTTCTAATATGACTGGTGTCCTTAATGATAAAAAGAAGGGACAGAGAGATACACAAAGCAGAGAAAATGTCACCGTAACACAGAGACTGTCAGAGGAGGAGAGCTCAGGAGACAGGAATACTTGAATTCAGATTTCCAGCTCCCAGAACAGTGGGAAGGTTAGGTACAAAATCCTCCTTGGGGTATAGTTTGTGTTAGGGTAGCCAACAAATTAAAAGCGATCAATTTGCATGTGGGAAATAACTTTCTGTTGTTTAACTCACCCAGGGGATGGTATTTTATGGGATGGAATTTTTCAGTATGGAAGCCTTAGCAAATGAATACAACTATTATAGCATGGGACCTATCAGATTGGCAGCCCAGAAATATGTGAGAGACCAGGAGTAGAAAAATTAGGCCATGAAACAGAAGGGGTTGAAAGAATAGCAAATGGCCACTTCAGCAGATTATTGCCAGTGTTGGAGTGGTTAAGATAGAAGGATGGTTGCCCAAGGATGTACAGCTAGAAGTGTCAGGATCTGACTCTAGTTCTTTTTTGATTCATCAACCTAGGTCTTTTAGTTCATTCGGTCTAGGCTGGGTGTTTTATAATCAAGAGAAATTTACTTCTCACAGTTCTGGAAGTTGGGAAATCTAAAATTAATGTACCAGCAAATATGGTATTTGGTGATGGCCAGCTTCGTAATAGACAGCTGTCTTCTCACCCTTACACAGTAGATCCGGCTTTGGGCAAGGGGTCTCGTTCAGGCCTCTTTTATAAAGGTACTAATCCCTTTTATGAAATCTCCACCCCCAGGACTCCACCCCCATGACTTAATCACTCCCCAAAGACCCTACCACATAATACTATTAATTTGGAGGTGAGGATTTCAACATTATGAATTTTGAGGGGACATAAATGTTCAGATCACAGCAGTCTTTAATCACTGCAACATATTGCTTCATGAATGATTTCTTTAAGGAATTATAAAAGTCAACATAAAGATTAATAATCCAAATCTCTCATGCATTACCAGCAGTCAGAAGGGAAGGAAGCTGAAGTCTGGTGTGCTTTGTCATGATTTCAGGTCATCTTGTAGACCAGCATGTATTTGCTGAAGAGTCAGAATGGCTGACATCTCCATAACACACTCACTTAGACCTGAGAAGCAGGACTCTCACTGAGCTGGATTTGGCCTTCACTGTTGTATATACTAATCAGACCTATCCTCAGAGGATTCCATAATCAGATTTGGGAAGCCTGGAAGGAGGCCAGGCTTTCTGTCCCATAGGCATGGGCTAAGATTCAGATGCAAATAGAAGAGAAAGGCTGCCATGGCCATGGAAAGTAACCAGGTAGCTCTGGTTTTTCTCTTTAGCATAAATGCAGCAGTGATTCATCTGTGAGTTGATAAACATGTTTCCCAGAGTGAAAGTCGAGATAGACAAGATGTGATTCCCAGCTCGAAGGACTTCATGACTAACAGGCTCATAGAGAGAAGCCCCTCAGCCCACGCCTCCACCACATTGGACGTGGTGCAGTGCTAGGAGCATAGTTTTTCCTTTCCATGAAATGCGGACAAGGAGGAAGTCTAGGAGTTTATTTGTCATAGAGCAGTGGGTCTTTAGCCTCACTCCCCTTTCAGTCGACTTAGTGACATAGTTCCAGTGTTTGTTTTTCTTCTTTATTGAATCATGCCTATGTGCATTACTGTATTTATGGGGTACAATGTGCTGAATTGATGAACAGTGTGGAATACTTACAGAAAACTGATTAACATAACCACCACCGCACTTATTAACTTGTGGTGGTAAGACATTTCTACTCTATTCTTAACAGTTTTGAAATGTACCGTTGCATCATGCACATTAGGTGAGGTTTTTTTATTCAGGGAGCACACTAACTAATAACAGCCATGCAGAAATGCTCACTGACTTGGTCACCATTGTATTCTCAGACCTCAGGAGAAAAAGATCACAGACTCAGAATTTGAAAATACATCTGGCATTGGTGGCTCGGGATCTACATGCAGGAAGAAAGAAATTAGGCTCTTAATAGTCAGACAGATGCAGGGAAATTACCACTCCTCAGATATTAACACGAGTTTACAGTTCTCTTTCAGGTGGACAACCCAAGTTCGTCACCACCACACCACACCCAACCTTAGGAGAATTGCCTCGTAACTCTCAGGGGAATTACGTGCTTGATTGATTGCTCCATAGGGTATCTAGTCAAATGAAACTGATGGGATGGGCAACCCATCTCTTCCATGGGGTCTTTCATAAACTTCTTCCCATCCTTAATGTTCTCTTCCTCTGCATGCTTAGAAAGTATCTGCGGGTTTTTTATTGTTGCGGAACACACTACGCACACGTTAGCACCTTATCATCGACTTTTGTATCATTTCTATGTTTTAAGTTACAGTGGTGGATGGACTTGATCAAATTCAAATGTATGGTAAGTGTAGGTATTTCAGTACATGTATGTAAAGATTATCTAGTTCAGTATTTATATATGTTTGTATAGATGTGTATACACACATATGTGTGTAAAATAGTAAAACTAATTTAAATTCTTTTTTTTTTTTTTTCCTGAGACGGCGCCTCAAGCTATCCCCCTGGGTAGAGTGCCATGGCATCACAGCTCACAGCAACCTCCAACTCCTGGGCTCAAGCGAGTCTCCTGCTTCTGCCTCCCAAGTAGCTGGGACCACAGGTGCCCGCCACAACGCCTGGCCATTTCCTTGGCTGCATTGTTGTTTGGCGGGCCCGGGC
>CAUYQV010135550.1:0-16743 GCA_963574575.1 Galagoides demidoff
CTAAGAAGAACATTTTCCAGTTCCATCCATGTAAACATGAAGGAGGTAAAGTCTCCATCTTTCTTTAGGGCTGCATAGTATTCCATGGTGTACATATACCACAGTTTATTGATCCATTCGTGGATCGATGGGCACTTGGGCTTCTTCTATGACCTGGCAATTATGAAGTGGGCTGCAATAAACATTCTGATACAAATATCTTTATTATAATGTGATTTTTGATCTTCTGGGTAGATACCTAATAAAGGAATTGTAGGATTGAGTGGCAGGTTGATTTTTAGTTCTCTAAGTGTTCTCCAGAGATCTTTTCAAAAGGAACATATTAGTTTGCATTCCTAGCAGCAGTGTAAAAGTGTTCCCTTTTCTCCACATCCATGCCAGCATCTCTGGTTTGGGAATTTTGTGATATGGGCTAATCTTACTGGAGTTAGGTGATATCTCAAAGTAGTTTTGATTTGCATTTCTCTAATGAGTAAGGATGGTGAGCATTTTTTCATACATCTATAGGCCGCACGCCTATCTTCTTTGGTGAAATTCCTCTTCAAGTCCATTGCCCACTCTGCCATGGGATCACTTGGGGTTTTTTTGCTAATGCATTTGAGTTCTCTATGGATTCTGGTTATTAAATAATTGTTGGCGACATAACCTGCAAATATTTTCTCCCATTCTGAGGGCTGTCTGCTTGCTTTACTTACTATGTTCTTGGATGTCCAAGCGCGTTAACCAGAGTATCATGTCCTTTAGGACAGGATCTGTTTTTTATTATAATATTCATTTCTCACTGTTTTGTACCTTGTGTTTTTTGTTTCAGCATCAGCAAACCACCTTCAGGTCTTAGAAAGGGAGATATTTTCTCCCTTGCACGCGTAACCCTACAGCTCCTGTCCAGAATCATAATGCTATATGTTGATTTAATGTCCTTATCTGTTCATGAGTTTGCCTTAGGACATGGGGAGAATGCCTAGGAGTAAACACTGCATATAGATATTGGGTAAAGGTAGCTGTGTGGGTTAAGGAGAGACGCCTGACGAGTGCTGAGTGGTGTAGTGGCACAGTCTTTAGCAGATGGCAGGTGCTAACCAGGTCGTCATTCACGTTGCTTCTCGTTCTTTTCCCCCTTCCCCTTGTCTACCCAGTGAGCTCTTGTCCCTTCCCGTCATGTGCACGTACTTCGTGATGGCTACTCTGCTGCTAGGTTTTGCACAAAGATCTCAAATCCCAGCTCTGCCTCCAGAGGGCTTGGAGTCTCAGAAAGCAGCTAGCACAGAATCAAGAAGGAGTCAGCAGCTCCACAAATGGGGAGAAGTGATAAATGAGGCTAGGAAGAGCTAAAGCCCAAGACCGAAAAGAAAGTCTCACCTCATTTATTCCTTAGAAAAGAAGCCCAGAAAAAAAAGAAATCACATGATTAAGCCTTAAAATTTCACATTATTAAACCTTCATTACTTTTCCAAAATATCCTACAGCATACTGACTAATGTCTTATGAAATTCTTGTGAATAAATAACTGTAATGTTAAAATCTCAAAATACGTGAACAAAGAGCATTTTTTTCAAGTTTTCTTTGCATACTTTATTTTGTATGTTACTGCTAAAAAATGATGTCTATGTAGATATATTTATAGAATTGATGTACCGTGGATCCTGTGGGTCCTTTAGATAATCGAGCATAAATGCTGACAAATGTATTCACCCATTTTTATTACTGTAAAATATCTTTAAATGGCTTCTAGTTTCATAATATATCCATGATCAAGTATTTTAAAGTTGATTAATATAGTGTTTATAAAAACTAATTTTAAAATTTATAATAAAACCCATTCAAGTTGCATCTTACACATAGACATTTGAGCTCTATCTTACTTAATTGGTGTTAATGTTATCTTTTTATTATTTAATTGCCCAACAACTTAAAACATCCAGTTGCTAAACATTGAAGGCATAAGAGATTATCTTTCTCTCCCAAATAAGTAATTTCTAAAAGTTAAAGTTCTAAGAAACATCAGTTTAAATGTTATTCATCTTAGCTACTCAGGAGGTAGAGGCAAGAGAGTCACCTAAGCCCGGGAGTTGGAGGTTACTGTGAGCTGTGTGATGCCACAGCACTCTACCAAGGGCGATGAAGTGAGACTCTATCTCTACAAAAAAAAAAAAATGTTATTCATCTTTAAAAAGCACAGTGTGTATGTATAGTATTCGATATGAAGAGCACCATCGTCACTTGGAAGAGACAAAATTGTTACATATATAAAGACTGTATATAATAAAATACTATTTGGAATTCCAGAAAATATGCAATAAGAAGTATATATATAGGAGAAATCATGCCATGCCCTGGGAAGGCCTTACCATGCAGGTTTCAGTTGAGCTGGGCTGCAAAAATTGAGTAAGTTAAATGGGTAAAAAAAAAAAAAAAAAGGAAAGAAACAGGGGGAGCTAAGGGAGCAGGAAGATGAACATCCTGGCAGGAGGGGGCACATAGATCTGCACTGGAAGCTGGATTGAGCATGCTGGCAACTGCACAGCCCACCTCTCCTCCTCACAGCGTCCTGGAACTCCATTATCACGTTGTTCAGGCTAAAGGTAGGCGTGTCCCGCAGCCTGGTGAGGGCAATCCTCACCCTGCTTTGTATGTGACAGTACTGAGGAGCACAGAGGTTTCAGCACAGATCCGAGCATGGAACCAGAAAGGGGAAAAAACAGACACAAGACTAAAAATCAAGGGTAGGAAGATGACTGGGGAGAGACGTGTGCAAGAGCAGAGAGGAAGTGAATGGAAGTCTAAGGCTGTGAATAGTGGGTTACATAAATAACAAGAGAACAGGTGTCGAATCACATCCCTGGCTATTAGCAGTACTCGACCCCCCCTTGCTCCTCAGTATGACTGTGCATAGAGAGGACAGGTATTATTTTAAATGAAGCATGAAGAGGGACAGGTGTATATCATTCATAGTGATAGACAATTTGTGGGTGGTTGTGTTATACCCACCCTCAGTGTTTCTGTGTTAACCTGGGTGGTAGCCAGTGCAGGCTGTGATGAGATAAGTGATGCCCATGGTAATTGTCCCTGATGAACGACTGGGGATGGCTGCGTGTGTGCATTTCATTCTGCCTTCAGCCTAACCAGAAATGTATCCTCTAACCAGCAGATGATGGTCAGTCTGAAACGTAGGCTCTTATTTGTTTTCTTAGGGTGCTTGGGCGAGCTTGAGGGGGAGGTATGGCAAGTTTGGGGAAGACTGGGACCATCCTTTCTCATCTTTTTCTTGCCCCAGGTTTATTGGTGTTTTGGGTTTTCTTTTTTTACTTTCTGTGTCAGGTCAAAGCTAGTTTGAACAAGAGGGCCAGCAGAGGAGTCTGGGATCTCCGCAGAGGGATTAAAGAATCTAGTCAGGTAGTGCTGATTTCTCAAGGAGAAGTAGCCAGATTCAAAACCTGGGCAGCCTGGGGGCAGATACAGTGCTTACTCTTCTGGGTTTAAGGATTACCAGCCTGCATTTTTAAAAAACTATTTGGTAGAAACTGCATTTCCTAGAGTATTGCACCTGATTAAATTATCTAATGCTCTTCTGGTCATATAGTTCCTTGGCATTTCTCTAAAGTTATGTGTCTGTATTTGAAGGGGCAGATATATTTGGGTCATGTTTATCAACTATATTTGACTCCCTGAAGAAAAGACATAAACACTCTATGTATTGGGAGGGGGGAGGAATAAATAGGAAATAAATACAGCTTCTGCCATGCAGACTGTACAGCAGGAGTTTCGGAAGCAGTGTCTGAGACTTTCTGTTTCTTCTCTGAATCAAAATACCTTAATCCCGTCTATTTATGGCCTATCTTTTTGCACTTTTGTCCTACCTTGGAGATTACAGTGGAACTAAATTTGTCAAGAAGACAAACACAAACATGATGAAAAATTAAGTAGAATTGAGAATGGCGGCGCACTGATTACACGAGCTTACAGTGGACCTACTGTGTGTTCACTGCTCTGTGCTAGTTTCTAAGTGGCAATCCTGGACCTGAAAGGGAGGAAAAAACAGGAGGGGCAACCTGGTACATGAGCAGAGATGGGCCTGGAGTCAGACTTGGGTTCTGGACACATGGCCGTCATAGTTGAATTATGTGACCTTGAAGAACCCTATATTCCCTGATACATGAGTCATCTTCTACCCCAGCCTTGGCCTACTTTGTTCCACAAAGAGTTCATCTAAAATAAAATGCCAAAATCGAGGAAGAAGTCAAAACCATCATGAAAAATCCAACTGCAAATATGTAGGACAAAATGAAAATAATTTTAATGGAACAGGATTATGCTAAATTCAAAAAAGATGAATATGGAAAGCACTTTACACTTTAAATATGGACTGTGTAGTATTTCAGATAGCTAGAGATTCAGTGACAAAAACTTGGAGCTGAATAAGGCTCTTACTGTTTACAAGGTTTGTACAAACGCCTCCTTGCACGTGTAAACGCACATGGAATCAATTTTTCAAAATAAGCCTTTCCTGAGAGTGTCAGCATTAGGTCAGTTCAGCTGAAAGAACAAAGGCCCAGGGTAGCAGTGGCTCCAATGCAGGAGGAGCTTCTGTCTCCTGTGGAAGTCCATCAGTGTAGGGGTGATCTGGGGGTTCCACCTCACGTACCTTGCCATTCACCATTCCTGGGTGGGACCTTTATACTCATGGTCAGAGGTGGCAGCTAAGGGTGGTCCATGCCCTTAGCACTCCAGGTAGCACTGTAGGTATAAACAAGCAGGAATTGCTTCTTGGCCTTTTGGCTAGTATCACGTGTAGTATCTGTTCTCATCAGTTGAATATGTGACACGTCCTTTATCTGAGGACAATTTAGTAAATGGATTTTTGGGACAGGGAAATGGAATAGGAGCTCGCTCCCTCCATTCCATCCACCCACCTGGTATTGCAGTATCTCCAGGAAAGGGACTGCTATCCACCCACTTCACCAGGGGGGACTTAGGGAAAAAAAGAAAAGTCCTGTGAGGTGTTGCACACCTTCTGCATGTATCTTTTTAGCTAGAACTTTCTCACATGGAATTACCTGTCTGCAAAGGAGGTTGAAAAATGTTATCTCCATTCTTAGGAGCTGTGTATCTGGTTAAAAGTCAGTGGTCCTATTAATTTGGGGAAAATGTTTCTAGGAGGGACTACAAGCAGTTTTTGCCACGCAGAATGGAGAGTATGTTTTTTCCTTTCTCTCTCTCCTCCCTTCTTCCCTTCAGCCTTAGGATCTAAGGGCTGGGGTCAAAATGGAAAAATGTAGAATGTTGTTGACTCTATGTTGAATTGAACTTACAGTTTTCGTTAAGTGTATTTTCCTGCCAATCACAACTTTCAGGATGCCCCCCGAGCCCTTCACTCTACACTCCTCCCCTCTTTTATTGCTGATGTAATTCACAACATGATATGCCTCCCACGGCCACCCTAGATAACTGTTTCTGATGCAGCCCAGATTTATCAACTTTGGGCTTCGTAAAACTCTGTTCCATATGAGATCTAGTACCACAGAGGAAGTTAAAGCATTGTGAATTAAAAGTAAAAATCAACACAATTATTACAGTTGTAGCACAGCAGTAGGAAAGTGGTGATTCTCCCAACCACGACTCCAGGTAAAGCCCCACTGACTTGAATTAGATTCGTGATTCAGTGTGTTGTATACAAAGAAAAGTAGAAAGAAATTGAGCCATTTGACATTAAGAGCCTAATAATCTAAACTGATATTTTTAAATCGCCAGTTCATTTATCAAAGACATGAATCTTTATCAGATGCCTGTTCACAGTTTTTATTTAGCTTATTTGCTCAGCCCCCTTCTAATTTAAATGTGAAGAAAACACTAGAGGCAGGTTTCTCTTATCCCTTGAATCAAAATGTCCGTTTTCACAGAATGTGAACACCTTAACAAATGAGACTGTAGCTGCATCAGACTTGACCTGAGATTTCAACCGATGTAGGAGGGTTTCTGGGTGTCCAGGCTGTCCTCACAGCTCCGTCATTTATGCAGGATGACCTGACAATTATTTTGCAAAGTATGTACATTTAACTTGGGAAGCATGATAAAGCATACAGACAAGCCCAAAGTGTATAAATGAATTGGAAACCAAATGCTATTTTTTTTGACACTTACTAAGAAAAGATGTTCATTTACCTAGATTTGAATTTGTTTGGTTTCTGTCAAATATATATGTATATCATGCTAGAATTCCATATTGCTCAATTTATTTCCAATCCTTGTTTCAAAGCTATTAGAGCAAAATTCGCAACCCTAATAAGGTTCTAGAAATAAAGGGCATTTTCTAACTTCTACCTGTCACTGATAAAAACATTTTAAAAGTGGAGTGCATAATAGATTTATGTATTTCAATTGTTTTCAGCCACTACCTGCTACCTTTCTATTTTTCCCCACTGCCATCCTTTTTATTTGTTTAACTTTGGCTTTATGTTTAGCCTGTTACTGTAATTACTTGGTACAAGAGTATGCAAAGCTTGATTAACACAATTTGTTCAGAGAACAATGCCATTGGTTTGATCTATTGTGAAAAAAATCACCCTGTAGTCTTAAAAACTAGTCAAGACAGTGACCAGTGCTCCAGGGCACCTTGTCCCATGACCTTTCAAGGTTAGTTCTTAGCACTGAAGAAAGAGGGAGGAGGGGAGAAATCTCTTTTCCTAAGTCATGGGCTCTTTTTCTGAGATTTTTTTGAACTTTTCTGAACTACCAGGGACCGTGTGTTTTCATTAGCATTTGTTTAGTGTAGGTTTCCCTGTTCTAGCATTTGGTTTTTAGCTAGCTGTGATTGTTTATTTCCGTTTGTATCCAGAAACATAATGTGTCACATTAATACATTAGCTTCTAGTAGACACACCAGTTTTCTAAAAATATAATCCTTTTTTTCCCCCAAAACAAACCTGCCTGCATTTCTCTACCCCACCCCCATCTCCTCCAGTAGTCTCAAGGTGAGCTGTTACCATGGGTTGGACAGGTGAGCCAAAACACCCTGGCAGCAGCTTTCTAACTTTTTATTAAGTCTATCTTCTGGAGCTTCACCTAGGAATAAAAATGCAGTGACTGCAACCTCGTTCTTTCAAAGACTTTTTTTTAATTTTAATTCAGAAATATGTCTCTGAAAGAATATTTTGGAAGACTAACTCATAAAGTAAATTGAAGAATGACTTTGGAAGGATGCAGAAATAACAAAAGGCTTAAGTGAAAGAAATAAGAAAAGAGAAAGTCTTCCTTTGGAGGTAGTTCTTTTTTAGGCCTCTGCATTGTGTGTTCCTTTGCATTTTAAACACTTTATTGCTGTTTTCAGCCATCACATTGATCCAGGAGAAGCAAGCGGGGCAGTTAAAATCTCATTCCAAATTGGACCTGCCTGTGAATTGATTGGTAGTAATGGCCAGGTGGCCAAAGAGGATGGGACTGTGCTTTATTCCTTATTGACCAGAGTGTGTCTTATTAGTCTGTGCCAAGTACAGAAATAGCAGGTGCACATTGCTGAAGGATTTAGCCACTGAGGTTTTGAGCTTCTAGGGAGACCACAAAAATTCCTGCCCCAAATTTATCACCACTTGATTGTTGATTATTTTCCAAAGACTACTGGTAGAGATTCACACTTTCTGACATTTCAGTAAATCAGTTAACAAATATATTTTAAATCCAGTCCTTATGCACAGCTCTGAGAATTGTAAAGGGTTCAATAATTAATAAACATGAAACTATCTGGGAAGTTTCAATCTTTCTAGATAACGGATGCTTTTGTGTGTAAAAATGCATAGGTGTGATTTCTTCAAATGAAACATAGAATAGGAACAAAAGCCAAAAATATCGAAAAAAAAAAACTAATTTAAAAGAATTTTAATTATGTTAAAAAAAATCTATAGGCTGACTACCATAGACCTATTAAATTAAAGCAAAGTGATGCAGAAAGGTTAAACAAACATACTAGAAATACTCACAAGAAAAAGCTATTGTTGAGATTTTTATTACACAAGATAAACTGTCAACAGAGATATAAATAAGGAACTCATAATATTAAAGGACATAATGAGGGGATAAGTATGTGTACCCAGGCACTACTGCACCGGAATCCATAAGGCATAAATTATAGGAAAGTGAAAAAGAAACTGACAAGAGAAATACAGACTTTAATTAACCTCCATCATCCCATGACAGATTTAAAAAAGTAAGTAAACAGGAAGATGTGAGAGATCTGAATTGTAAGCAGTAAGGATTACATAACACAGATAAATGTGTGAGACATAATTTTGTATGTTTATGTGTATATGTATATATAAATACAGAAAAACATTATATATACTATAAATTCATATGATTAAAACATTTATGATTACCAAAAATTACCATTCCTAAAGCCTCCTTAAAAATTTACAAAATTGACTAAATGATAAGAAACTTTCACTTTTCAGTTCAATTAGAAATAACATATTCCAGTCTGATTCCATTCAATTAAATAAATTATAGTAATTCACAAATTCATAACATATCCTAGAAAGTCAAAATTGATCCTTAAGTAATTTTTAAACCAAAAAGCATATTTATGCATTAAAAGAATTAAAAAAAAAATTCCTTCATACCATGGGATACAGTAAAGGTTGCTTAGGAAAAGAGAGAGTTTTTTATACACTCTAAGGAAGAAAGAAAAAAAATGAATCCATTTTTAACTCAAGAAACTGTTAATGGAATAATATAGTAAAGATTCAAATGAAAAATGATCAAAGGAGAAATTTTAAAAATTATAACATTGTTAAGCAGTCATAAAAAGATGTTATTAGACAGTGGACCATCAAGAAATTTAAAAAAAAAATCGCAAGAAAGCAAAATTAGAAATGAAAATGGCAAACACAGAGATTTAATGAATGTTGTAAGTAACTTGTATTAGAAGCTCTAAGCATTTCAGCAGGAATATTGCACCATGGAGTAAACTCAGACTTACAGATTTGATTTAGAGTTACTTAGAACGAAATCAGGAAAACAGATCTATAATACTGCTGAGTTTCCAAAATACTAAAGAATTTAGTACAAAAAGAATAGAATATTATATAAATAGCTGATAAAATTAAAAATATCTCCTACCTTTAATACTGCTAGATAGGACATATAGGTAGGTATTTAATATAAAATTATTAAAAATTTATAAAAATATTTCCTATCTATAATACTGCTGGGTTTCCAAAATACTAAAGAATTAATACAAAAAGAATAGAATACTATATAAATAGCTGATAAAATTCAAAATATTTTCCTACCTTTCCTTCTCAAAATGTTTGTATCATACTTAAGAAGAAAGTTGTTCAATGAGAAAAAAAATTTTCAGTTGAAAAATAAATTGAAAAGCCAGATATAAAATTTTAAATGCTACAATTGAACTGTACAAAAGAATCACTTACATGCATGAAGAGTGGAAGTGGGAAAATATATTTAATTAATGAGATTATGGGTGATTTTTCTTACTTTCCAACCTTTCCAGAACACTGCTTACATGATAATTAAAAGTGGAAATCAAAATAAGGGTCTTCTCCAATCTGAATTTTTAACAATTCTGTAGTCTCAGTAAAGGGACAAGTACATATCACCTATCATTAGCAAGTTGTACATGTCAAAAGCTATCAAACTATTTCTTTATAAGGTATCAAAAATGAACCATTCCCTTAGCCGAATGTATACACTTTGGTTGTTATATTCTTAAGTACCAGTATACAATGGTTCTTAGCCCGATAGGAAGGCAATCAGATGAGAACTCTGCAGTATCAGCTCAGTTTATATGTTTTATGGAAAGTCAAACACATTTCTTAGTGAATTAAAAGACCCTAACTAGCAGAGTAATTCCAGCATCATTTGTTGAATTCACTTAAGTAGAATGGATCAAGAGAGCACTTTGGATATTCTCCAGCAATGGCAATGTTGGAAATGATTCTGATCTTGGACTTTCAAGGTCACTAAAGTGACTATCAGATAGTTGAGTCACTTGGGCACAGAGAAAAAGGAAGCAAACTTTATATCCTATACTTAAGACCACTTCAGCCTTTGAGTAAATAAAATAATTGATTTTGGAGTTAGCAACTAAATTGCTCATTTTAAAATATATTGGGAATTTGGGGAGGTTGATAGTGGTACCATTTATAAAAGATGCCATGGGAAAATATCCATTGTTGCTTATACTGTGTTTTTGTGAGTGGAACTTATCTATTTTATGTTTTTTAAAACGGGAAATATTGCCCTAAGTTTTAGTTACTTTTAGTACGTCATCATAACTTTTGCTCTTATTAATACTTAGATGATTTTGGGTAGAATACTTCCAGAACTTTTTTGCACATCATTAAAAATTATATATCATGCCATGAATTAGATGAATTGATGACAACTTGGATGAAATATGACCTACTTTACGTGTATATAAATATTTCAAATACTGTATTCATGTGGAAAAGTATAGAATATTTTATTTCTTTAAAGTTACTTGTATTTAGGAGAGCAGTCAACAATTTAAAGCAACACTACTTTAATTTGCATTGGTAAATTACCACACAGTATCTACATCAGTATAAATTGCATATTGCTTAAAAAATCACTTACTTCCTTATTCCCTTCAAATAAAATATTCAGAAACTGTGAAGATACATAAAACATAGAAAACTGAAGTTGTATTACAATCTAATCTCTATAGATAATTGCTTCTAAAAACTTGGTATTTATATTCTTAGAACTTTTTCTGTGTCAATTTATATTTTTAACTAAAAAGTGGTTATAATGAAGATGCTCTTCCATACTTGACTTTTTCCACTTGAAAGCACATTTTTTATTACTCAATATATTATCTTGTTAGTACAGATCTAATTTATTTAATTCTTATATATAATTATGGAGTATATGGGACTACCATGACTTACTTAACCAGTTCCAATTTTATATGTATGTGGGTAATGTCTATATTTTTTATTACTATGTTGCAGCCAAAAGAAAACTGTCCTAACAGTTTAATTATTAATAGGATTCCTGTTAAGGAAATCAAGCATCTTGTTCTTAATAGGCTTTATAAATATCTTAAATTGCCTGCTCATTATCTTTGCAGGTTATTCTGTTGGTTTATTCATCTTCTCACTTACGTGAACAAACTCTTTTTCATTAGAGTTATTGAACTTTATGTATTTGTAGTTTATACACATATGTGCATATTTAGTTTGCCTCACAGAAACTGAATTCTTTGAAAAAATTTTTGAAATGTACAAATGTAGAAAAATAGAATTCTCACTCATATTTCCATCAGCTAAAGTTAGCAATTATTTCTGTTTCCAGTTTTTTTTAACTTAAAGAAATAAAACTGGGCAGCCCCTGTGGCTCAAAGGGGTAGGGCACTGGCCCCACATGCCAGAGGTGGCGAGTTCAAATCCAGCCCCAGCCAAAAAAATGCAAAAAAAAGAAAAAAGAAAGAAAGAATTAATATATTGATACTGAAGCCAGAAAAGAACATTTCAAGAAAAGGAAACTATAGGTCAATATCCATCATGGATATAGACGCAAAAACCCTCAACAAAAACTGGAAGACTAAATTCAACAACACATTAAAAGGGCCATTCGCTATGATAAGTGGGATTTATCACTGGGATGCAGGTTCACTCCAAGCAAATCAATCAGTATGGTACACCACATTAACAGAATGAAGGACAATAACTATACGGTTGTCACAATAGACTCAGAAAAGGCATATGACTTGACATCTTTTCTTGATAAAAACTCTCAGCAAATTCGTTAAAGAAGAAATGAACCACCACACAATAAAGGCTGTATATAAAAGCCCACAGCTAACATCATACTCATTGGTGAAAAGTGGAAAGCTCTTCCTCTAAGTCCAGGAGCAAGACAAGGATGCCCATTGTCATTTCCATCCAGCACAGAACTGAAGGGACTCGTCACAGCAGTTAGGCAAAAGAAAGAAAAAAATGGCATCCAAAATGGAAAGAAGTGATGGCTGTTTACAGAAGGCATGATCTCAATGCAGAAAACCCTAAAAAATCCACCAAAAATACATTAGAATAAACAAATTCAGTAAAGATGCAGGATACAAAATCAACATGTGAGAATAAATAGCGTTTCTATACACTAACAACATACTATTCAAAAAAAAACCAAGAAGGCATTTCCATTTACAGTAAATTTTCATTATAAAAAATTTTATAATTTTCATTATAAAAAATAATGAAATACTTAGGAATCAACGTAACCAGAGAGATGAAAGATCTATACACTGAAAAATATAAAACTTTGGTGAAAGAAACTGATACAAATTAAGTGGAAGGATATCCATGTTTACAGATTGGAAGAATTAATATTGTTAAAAGATTCATCCTACTCAAAATGACCTACAGATTCAATGTAATCCTTATCAAAATTCCAATAATGCTTTTTCACAGAAGAGAAGAAAAATCTTAAAATTCATTTGGAACCACAAAAGACCCTGAAATAACCAAAGCAATCTTAAGTTGAGAACAAAGTTGGACCCAAAACATATACTGCAAAACAATAATAATCAGAACAGCACGGTACTGTCATAAAAACAGTACTATATTTTCTTATTTTCTATCTTGTTAATATTTGCATATTATATAACTTTATCAAACTCTATTGTTGTCAGTAGTATTTAGTTAATTAACATAGGTTAATAAAGGTTTGCCATCAGTATAACCTCTGTGATACAAAGTATTATTCAAATCAGTAGTTCTCGTCGGAGGGAATTTTGCTTCCCATGTAAATTTTGACCCTGCTCAAGATACTTTTGGATACAACACTTCAAATCGTATGGACATCTCTGGCTAGAAATACCTCTAAACAACCTGCCGCTCACCACCTGCTGTCCACCAAAAAATATTATGTGTATCTATCCCCAGAATGTAGCTAATACAGCAGCTGAAAAACCCAGGTTCAAATCTTTTGCCCTTTTTTTATTGGATTGTTGTTCTTCTTATTACTGAGTTTTAGGAGTTTTTTATATTCTATACATATAAGTTCTTTTTTAGGTATGTGTTTTGCAAATATTTTTCCCAGTCTGTGGCTGCCTTTTCATTTCCTTAATGGTCTCTTAAAGAGCAGACAATTTTAATTTTTGATAAAGTCTAATGTATTAACTTTTTTGATGGGTGGAAAGGTTTCTTTTTCTTTTATTATATGACTCATGCTTTTTGTGTCTCATTTGAGAAATTTCTGTCTAACCCAAGATCTCTAAATTCATTTTTTAATATATTCTTCTAGGCATTTTATAGTGTTTGCTCTTATGTGTAGAGCTGTGATGCATCTTGAGTTAATTTTTATAAATGATGAGTTAAAGCTTGAAGTACAGATTTTTGCATATGGCTATCCTATGGTTCTAACAGAATTTTTTGGAAAGTCTTTTTGCCTAATAAATGGCCTTAATTTTTATTAAAATTAATTATCCACATATGTGTGTCTATTTCTGGACTTTTCCGTTCTGTTCCACTGTCCGTGTAACTGTCTATATCCCGGTATCACAGTGTCTTTGCTCTTACTGTTTTATAATAAGGTCTTTAAATCAGGTAGTGTAAATCTGCTAACTTTGATCCTTTTTAAATTTTATTTTATTTTAATTTTTTTTGAAACAGAGTCTCACTTTGTTGCCCCCAGTAAAGTGCTATGACATCACAGCTCACAGCAACTCAAACTCTTAGACTCAAGCTATTATTCTTTTGCCTTACACTCCCTAGTAACTGGGACTACAGGCTCCTGCCACAAAGCCCAGATATTTTTAGAGGTGGGGTCTCACTCTTGCTCAGGCTAGTCTTCAACTCCTGAGCTCAGGCAATCCACCTGCCTCAGCCTCCCAGAGTACTAGGATTACAGGTGTGAGCCACCATGACCAGCCCATGATCTTTTTTTAATAATATTGAGTCTTCTGGCCCATGCATGTAATGTACATTTCTTTTTGCCTAGGATGACTTTCATTTCTCTCAATGATTTTTCATAATTTTTAGTTTATAGCTCCTGCATATCTTTTGTCAACTTTATTATTAATTTCATAATTCTTAAAGTTAAATAAGTACCTTTTTCAGTTTTGGGCGTTAATCCTATGTTAGCTCACGTTAAGAAAAAATAATTAAAGGACAGTTTTCTGTGTGTTTGTGCTATTTGTTAAAGATTTAAAGTTGAATTAAAATATGGAGCCTTTGTGCTCAAAAATCTTTTTCTTCCTTCTTAATCCAATTCTACCCATCTAGTCGAGAGGCAGCTCTTATTTGTCTTTCTGCACACAACTTTTCTGCACAACGCCAGTTCAGTGTATTTTATAGTAATTATTCTTTCTATAATTCATTTGACAAACATACTATCTTTATATATTTGTATTGAGTCATTGTTTATTGAATGTAATTAAATTTCCGTGAATTTAAGTTTGCTTCACCTTCTACGTGCCACACATCTCGAAGGTTTTGTTTATAGCACCTAACAGGATACCTTATTCATAGCCAAGTATCTCAGTCACTAGCGCTTGAGTGTTTGAAGACAGGTGTCTGTAAGAAATCTTAAAATATAATGTTAAGATTATTTCTCTGAGGTAGGGAATTTTTTTTAGGATAAATATTAATTATAATATTCCTGACTAGTTTAAAGATGATCAGGCAATTCATCGATGATTAATTACCGAATCACTGCTCCTCAAGGTCCATGCCTGGCCATCATTTCCTTTGGAGAAATCTTAGAAGGAGGTGATGAAATAATACCAAAATGAAAAGCCAGAGCAAGACAGACTGTTAACATTCTCTTTCAACAGACTAATATAGTGTGGAATTTATTTGCTAATACCTTAAGCTTGTACCAGGTACCATGAAACATAAAAACTATGCGTATTGTTCATTTGAGGGTATGATACATACCCTCAAATTAATGTTCTGGTGTGTCTGATACTGGGATGGACACTGCTGCTGATGGGGTGAGACATCAGGACCCTACTGGAAAGCAGTAGAAAAGTAATAAAAGACTTACAACTTTCTTTTTGGTGAAGAAAACTTATACACTTTCAACACTCAGATATTAGTATTTTAAACTAACATCTGGAAAATAAACATGATAGAGAGGCTGGCTACACAAACAACAGAAAGCCCAGGTTCCTCAGGAGCTGCTCATGCTGGACAGAGGCATCCACCAACAGAGATGTGCCTAGCAGACAAGAGGGATACGGGTGTGCATGGGTGTGGGTCTGGATGCACCTGTACACAGATGTAGGTCTGGATGCAGGTGTGCATAGGTGTGGGTCTGGATGCAAGTGTACTCAGGTGTGGGTCTGGATGCAAGTATGCACAGGTGTGGGTCTGGATGTGGGTGTACACAGATGAGGGTCTGGATGCTAGTGTACTCAGGTGTGGGTCTGGATGCGAGTGTACTGAGGTGGGTCTGGATGCGGGTGTGCACAGGTGTGTCTGGATGCGGGTGTACACAGGTGAGGGTCTGGATGTGGGTGTACACAGGTGTGGGTCTGGATGCGAGTATACTCAGGTGTGGGTCTGGATGCAGGTATGCACAGGTGTGGGTCTGGATGCGGGTGTACACAGGTGAGGGTCTGGATGCTAGTGTACTCAGGTGTGGGTCTGGATGTGAGTGTACTGAGGTGGGTCTGGATGTGGGTGTACACAGGTGTGGGTCTGGATGCGAGTGTACTCAGGTGTGGGTCTGGATGCAGGTGTGCACAGGTGTGGGTCTGGATGCAGGTGTGCACAGGTGAGGGTCTGGATGCAAGTGTGCATAGGGGTGGGTCTGGATATGGTGTGCACAGGGGTGGGTCTGTGTGCACACGTGTGGGTCTGGATGCAGTGTGCACAGGTGTGGGTCTGGATCCAGTGTACACATGGGTGGGTCTGGATGCAGGTGTGCACAGGTGTGGGTCTGGATGCAGGTGTCCACAGGTGAGGGTCTGGATGCAGATGTGTGGAGGGATTAGAAACTACTGGGAAATCACTTTAAAAGGGAGAGTGAAGACAAATATTAAGTAGAAAAAAATGATAAAAATGGATTATCTCTGTAAGAGCTTCCGTCTCTATAGCATCTGGTAATGAAGCATTTTTTCCTACCGGTCAGATGGGACTCCCTTGCCAGGAGCAAGCAGAGGCAGCACTTGAGAGGCTGTGGGACTCGGTGCCTGAGGATGACTTTGGCCACTAGTGTAAAAATCCTGGTCACGGTCTCAAACGTACCGGAAGGCTAGCAGGCTTCTACAGAAGTTGGTTCCATAGAGAAGGAGAAACTAATTTGACCTGAAAACTTAAGCTGTTGAAATTCATAATAAAAGGAAAAAAGTATAACATAGTACTTCATACCTGAAAATAATTAAGATAGATTTATAAAAACTCAGAAAAGCCCTGAGATTGTGTTTGGATAAGCAGAGTATGTTATCAGAGATAGTACTTTATCAGAACTACAAGGCTTCACATAACTTTTATTGTTATAAAAGTTTTTACCACTTTCTGCACATGATGTTATAGTATATATTAATATTATATTCAAAAACATGCCTAAATAATGATTCTTAATAAAAAATTATTTTAAAAGTATGCATGTGACAATATAGCAATGATTTGTTTGCTTAGCCTTATTTTTCTTCTTCAGAAAGAACAAATTCTTACGGTGCTATCCTGATGAAAGATTACTAACCTATGAGCTAGACTGAGGCCATGCCGTGGTGCTCTAGCCCAGGTGACAGAGCCAGACTCT
>CAUYQV010135551.1:0-17721 GCA_963574575.1 Galagoides demidoff
CTTAATGGCGAGTGAACAGTAGAGACTTTAGCTCACCTTCAGGGGCAGGTAGGCGGCGATGGAGATCCTGTCACTCAGGTAGGTGTGGCCATGTCTGTGGCTCACCAGGAACATGCAGGAGCCCAGGAGCTCTGAACCTGATGCCTCTTAAGTATTAGAGAGTAGTGACAACTTCCCTGCACAAAGAGGAGAACCACATGGTCATCATTAACTTGCCCTTGGTGGGAAAGGCCCGACAAACTGAGGGCCCCTCTTATATCTTGGGCTTGGTATGCAATCTGATGTTTCTAACTTAGCAATGTTTAATTTATGTGAATACGTAATTCACAATATTTTCCCCCACGTATTAAACTTACAATGTATCTGGTACCTTGTTCAAGAAACAGATTATGAGCACCCCCAAAATATACTGGAGACCCATCCAATATCTAGACCCTGCCCAAAGGAAAACCCCTATCCTGACTTCTCCTAATACAGCTTAATTTTGTTTGATGTTGTAGTTTATATGTATATATAGCATTAGGAAATCACTGTGCCTAAACTCTTGTGTCTTTGGCTTCCTCAGCTCAAGAGTGTTAATGAGATTCTTCACTTGTTGCACATTATATAGCCTTATCCACATTGCTTTATATTATGCATCTAGAGGAATACATTTACCTGAGCAATGGTGTATTTTTCAGTTCTTTCCAGTTGGGACCTCTCTGATCCACAGTGCTGCTGAGATTATCTGTGAACCTTCCAATTGGGAGATAGGCTTTTCTATTGCATGTTTCCCTAAAAGTGCTAATCTTAGGCCATGAGGTACGTGTTGTTATTGCCAAATATCTTTCTCAACATCGTTCCATTAATTGAAACTGCTACTAACAGTTGTCCTACAGCCTTGCATTTATTGTACATATTAGTTCTATTTTTAAAAACTTACTTGAATCTCATAAAATACACATAAGATAAAATCTCAACCTTTAGACTTTTTATCTATACAGTTCAGCAGTATGAGGTATATTAAACTGTTGTGCAAATGTCACCTCCATTTATCTACACAACTCATCTATACAACTGTTACTCTGAACCCAGTAAGCAATAACTCTCTAATTCCCATGTGCACCTGCCCCATCCTTCCTTCTGCTTTGTGTCTCCATGAATTCACCTTCTCTGGGTACCTTATCTAAGGGCATGTATCTACCTTTTCTAAATAGTATATACAATATTCACCTTTTTTTAAAATTAAATTATAGCATTCACCTTCTGTGACTGGCTCATTCCATTAGGACAATGTCCTCAATGTTAATCCACATGGTTGCATGCATCAGAATCTCTTCTTTTTAAGGCTGAATAACATTCAGGTGTATATATAGACCCCATTTGGTTCATCGGTTCACCACTGATGAAAACTTGGGTTGCTTCTACCTGTTGGCTATTGTGAATGAAACTGCTATGAATATGGGTAGACAAACACCTCTTTGAGAGTGTGCTTTCAGTAGCTTTGTGTATCTATCCAGAAGTAGGGTTGCTGTATCATACAGTAATTCTGATTAATTTGTTGAGGCTATCACCATACGTTTTCAACAGTGTACCACTGTAAATCTTCATCAACATTTACTGTTTCGGTTGTCATTTGGATAGTAGCCACTCTATGGAGTATAAAGTAACTTTTAATAGCAGGATTTTTTTTTTATTGTTTCTGTTTGTTGAGAGTACAAGGAATTAGGTTACACTGATTGCCTTTGTTAGGTAAATTCCCTCTTATAATTGTGTCCCACACCAAAGAGGTGTGCCATGCACTGTGACTTCCTCCCTGCCCCTCCCTCCTCCTCTCACCCCACTCCTTCATTCTACCCCTCACCATTCTAATATGAAGTATTGAGTACATTGTATTTTTCTCCATTCTTGCAATGCTTTAGTGAGAAGAATGCATTCCATCTCAATCCAGGTTAATACAAAAGTTGTAAATTCTCCATCTCTTAATGGCTGAATAGTATTCCATGGTATACATATACCAATGTTTGTTAATCTATTCCTGGATTGGTGGGCATTTATGCTTTTTTCCACATTTTGGCAATTGTAAATGAAGCTGCAATAAACTGTCTAATGCAAATGTCCTCATGATAAAATGATATTTTTTTCTTCTGGATAGATGCCCAGTAATGGGATAGCAGGATCAAATGGGAGGTCTAGTTCAAGTTCTTTGAGGATTCTTCATATTTCCTTTCAAAAAGGTTGTATTAGTTTGCTGGCCCACCAGCAGTGTAAAACTTTTCTCTTCTCTCACATCCATGGCAGCATCTGTAATTTTGGGACTTTGCAATGTGGCCCGTTCTCAGTGTAATTAGGTGACATCTCAAGGTGGTTTTGATTTGCATTTCTCTGATGATTAGGGACAATGAGCATTTTCCCCTATGTTTGTTAGTCATTTATTGGTTTGAGAGAAGGTTCTATTCATGTCTCTTGCCCAGTGATATATGGGATTGTTGGCACTTTTATTGTTTTCAAGCTTTGGTCTGATTCATAATATGCAAATATCTTTCCCCATTCCGAAGGTTGTACATTTGCTCTGGTTGTTTTCTCCTTAGCTGTTTAGAAGCTATTCAGTTATTTTATTTTTTGTATTTTTAATTGAATTGTAGCTGTGTACATTAATACTATCATGGAGTATAGTATGCTGTTTTCATATACAATTTGAAATATTTTCATCCAAATGGTTTACATAGCCTTCATGGCATTGTCTTAGTTATTGTGTTAAGACATTTATATTCTACATTTAGAAAGATTCACACGTACCCTTATAAGATGAACCATTGGCATGATCCCACCAATCACCCTCCCTCCATCCATCCTCCCCCTCCCCTCCCCTCCCTCTCCCCTTTCCCCATATTCTTGAGCTATAATTGGGTCATAGCTATCCTATGAAAGCTATAAATTAGTTTCATAGTAGGGATGAGTACATTGGATACTTTTTCTTCCATTCTTGAGATACTTTGCTAAGAAGGATATTTTCTACTCCATCCATGTAAACACGAAGGAGGTAAAGTCTCCATCTTTCTTTAGGGATGCATAGTATTCCATGGTGTACGTATACTAAAATTTATTAATCCATTCGTGGGTCAGTGGGCACTTGGGCTTCTTCCATGCCCTAGCAATTATGAATCAGGCTGCAATAAACATTCTGGTACAAATATCTTTATTGTAGTGTGATTTTTGGTCTTCTGGATATATACCTAGTAGAGGAATTATAGGATCAAATGGCAGGTCTGTTTTTAGTTCTCTAAGTGTTCTCCAGATATTCAGTTTAATTAAGTTTATTTGTTTATTTTGTTGTTGTTGCAATTGCCACTGAAGTCTTCATAAATATCTTTCCCCACTGATATCTTCAAGTATTTTCACCACATTTTCTTCAAGAATTTTGTTTTGTGCCTTTTATCCATCTTGAATCAATTTTTGTAAGTGGCTGGACATGCAGGTCCAGTTTCAGTCTTACATGTAGTTATCTAGTTGTCCCTGCACTATTGATTGAATGGGGACTCATTTCCCCAGTGTTTGTTCTTGTTCAGTTATCAAAGATCAGGTGGCTATAAGATGTTAGGTTCATCTCATGGTTTTCTATTCAGTTCCAAATGTGTATGTTTCTATTTTTGTACCAATATCATGCTGTTTTGATCACTATTGCCTTGTAACATAACCTAAAGTCTGGCAGGCTGGTGCCCTCAACTTTGTTTTTATTGCTAAAAATTGCCTTAACAATATGGAGCTTATTCTGGTTCCATACAAAATAAAAAATTATTTTTTTCCCAAATCCTAAAAGTACGATGTTGGTAATTTAATGAGGATTGCATTGAATCTATAGATTGCTTTGGAATGTATAGACATTTTCACATTGCTAATTCTTTCCAGTTATAAGCATGGTATGTTCTTCCATTTGTTAATATCTTCTGCTGCTTTTTTCCTGAGGGTTCTGTAATTTTCTCTACAGAGGTCAATTCTTTTCATTTCTGGTATTTCTTTTTTCTTTTTTTGAAGCTCCTGAAAAGGGGATTGTGTCCTTGATTAGCTTCTCAAGTTGGCTGTTATAGGCATATACAAAGGCTACTGATTTGTGGACATTGATTTTATATATCATGAGACATTACTGTATTTTTTTCTTTTTCTTTTTTTTATTATATCAAAGCTGTGTACAATGTGCTGTTTTGTATACAATTTGAAATACTTTCATGAAACTGGTTAACATAGCCTTCACTGCATTTTCTTAGTTATTGTGTTAGGACATTTATATTCTACATTTAGTAGGTTTAACATGTACCCTTGTAAAATGCAGAATAAGTGTGGTCCCACCAATTACCCTCCCTTCACCCATCCTCCACCTTTTCCTACCCTCTTCCTCCTCTTTCTTCTCTTTCCCTTTCATCTTAGGCTGTAGTTGGGTTATAAAATTCATAAGGAAGTGTAGGTGCTTACAAATTGGTTTCATAGTAAAGTAAGGCTGAGTACATTGGATATTTTTTCTTCCATTATTGAGATACTTTGCTAAGAAGAATATGTTCCAGTTCCATCCATGTAAACATAGAAGAGGTAAGGGCTCCATCTTTTTTTAAGGCTGCTAATATTTCATAGTACTTTTTGATTAGTTCTGGGTGTCTTGTTGTTGAGTCTTTGGGGTTCTGTAAGTATAAAGTCATATCATCTGCAAAGAGTGAGGGTTTTACCTCCTCTGCTCCCATGTGGATGCCCTTTATTTCCTTATCTTGCCTAATTGTATTAGCTAGAACTTTTACCATGGTGTTGAATAGTAGTAGTGATAGAGGACAGCCTTGTCTCATTCCATTTCTAAGTGGAAAATCTTTCAGTTTTATTCCATTCAGTATATATTAGCTGTGGATTTGTCATAGATGGCTTTGATCGTTTTACAAAATGTGCCACCTATGCCTATATTCTTAAGTGTTCTAATGAGAAAAGGAATCTGAATTTTATTGAATACCTTTTCTGCATCTATTGAGAGGATCACATAGTATTTGTTTTTGCTTCTGTTCATATAGTTAATTATGTTTATGGACTTACATATGTTAACATAGCCTTACAAACCTGGGATGAAACTTAATTGTTCATGAAGTATGATTTCTTTTAATGAGAAGCTGTAATCTGGCTTGGCCCCCATACTCAGTGGTTAGGGAACTGGCCACATAAACTGGGTGTGGTGGGTTTGAACCTAGCCTGGGCCTGCTAAACAACAACAACAACAACAACAACAACAACAATAAAATAGCCAGGCATTGAGACAGGCATCTATATTACTTGGGAGGCTAAGGCAAGAGAATGGCCTAAGCCCAAGAGTTTGAGGTTGCTGTGAGTTGTGATGCCATGGCACTCTACTGAGGATGACATACTGAAATTCTGTCTCAAATAATAAAAAATGACAGAAATTATAATCAATTGGCTAAGATTTTATTGAGAATTTTTGTACTTATAATCATTAGTGAAATTGGTCTGAAGTCTCCTTTTTACTTGGGTCTTTTCCTGGTTTTGTTACCAGGTGATGTTTGCTTCATAGAACGTGTTGAGGAAAATTCCTTCCTTCTCAATTTTTTGGAATTATTTCTGCAATACGGGTGTAAGGTCTTCCTTGAGGGTTTTATAGAATTCAGGTGTTAAGTCATCCAGACCAAGGCATTTTATTGTTGGGAGTTTTTTCATTTCTTCTTGGTTAAGTCTAGGGAGAGGGTGTGATTGCAGGTATTGATCCATTTCCTCCACATTATCAAATTTATGGGCATAGAGTTTCTTGTTGTATTTGGAGATAATCTCTTGTATCTCTATAACATCTGTTGTTTTTTCCCCCTTTATCACTTCTGATTGACGTTATTAGAGATTTTACTTTTTTTTGTTTCTAGTTAATCTGGTAAAAAGTTTACCAATTGTATTTATTTTTTCAAAAAACCAACTTTTTGTTCTGTTAATTTTCTGAATGATTCCTTTTTTTTCCCAATGTCATTAATCTCTGATTTAATTTTGGTTATTTCTTATCTTCTGCTGGGTTTGGGATTAAATTGTTCTTCTTTTTCCAATTCCATAAGATGGTTCATGAGTCTATTGATGTGTTCTCTATTTTTCAAATGTAGGCATCTAACACAATAAATTGCCCTCTTAGGACTGCTTTTGCAGTATCCCTTAGGTTTTGTTAACTTGTGTCTTCATTGTTCTTACGTTTGAGGAATTTAGCAATTTCCTCTTTTTTTTCTTGCTGAACTCAACTGTCATTCAAGCATAAGATTGTTCAGTGTCATTATCTGGGGAGGAATGTTTTTATTTGGTTTGAGTTCCACCTTTATTGCCTTGTGGTCTGAGAAGAGACAAGGTATAATTTCAATTTTTTTTAATTTTGCTGGATTTGATTTGTATTCTAGGATGTGATTTATTTTCCAGTATGTTACTTTGGTTGTCAAGGAAAATGCACATTCCTTAGCTTTGGGATGGTGTGTTCTGTATGTCTATTAATCTCATTTCTTCTAGGCTCACATTAAAGTCCTTTGTATCTTTGTTTAGTTTTATGTTTAGAGGATTTGTCCAGTTCTGTCGGAGGGGTGTTAAAGTCCCCTGGTATTATGGTGTTCTGGGATATCATGTTGCTCAGACCAACCATGGTCTATTTCATAAGTCTGAGAGCATTTATGTTGGGTGAATATATATTTAAAATTGAAATAAATGTCTTTGTGTTATATTGTTCCCATAACTAATGTGAAGTGTCCATCTTTGTCTTTCTTAACTTTAGTTGGTTTAAATTCATTTGTATCTAGAATATGATTGCAACCCCTCCTTTCCTCTGATTTTCATTTGCTTGAAATGCTGCTTCTGTCCCTTAAACCTAAGTTCTTGATTTGTCCTTAAGGCTACGTGTGTCTCCTGGAGCCAGCAGATGGATGGCTTTTTTTTTTTTTTTTTTTATCAAATTAGCCAGCCTATGCCGCTTAGTGGGGGAATTAAATTCATTGACATTTATTGAGAGAATTGATAAGTGTGATGGAATTCTATTCATCTTATTTTGTGAAAGTTCATTGTGTAGTTTTATCCTTTGTTCCATTGTTGATGCAAAGTTTTGACCTTTAGCTTCTTGGTGTTTACTTTGGTGTTGGTCGATTGTGATCTTCAGTATTGAGAATATGTCTAGGTATTTCCTGTTGAGCTTGTCTTACTGTGGCAAATTTCCTCAGTTTTTGTGTATCTACAGAAGATTTCCTTTACATGTCAATTTTGAAGCTTAGTTTAGTAAAATACAGAATTTTGGGCTGAAAATGGTTTTGTTTAAGAATGTTGAAGGTGGATGACCATTCTCTCCTGGCTTGGAAAGTTTCAGTTGAAAAGTCTGCTGTCATCCTAATGGTTCTGCACCTGTAGGTCAGTTGGTGCTTACTCCTGGCTGCTTTAATTTCATCCTTCGTCTTGACTTTGGACATGTTCATTGCAATGTGTCTTGGAGAAGCTCTGTTAGAGTTGAAATGACCTGGGGTTCTATATCCATTTACAACAGTGGTTCTCAACCTATGAGTCTCGACCAATGAAAATACATCCTACATATCAGATATTGATTTACATTACGATTCATAACAGTAGCAAAATTATATTACAGAGTAGCAATGAAAATAATTTTATGGTTGGGGGTTACCACAACACAAGGAACTGTATTGAAGGGTCATGGCATTAGGAAGGTTGAAACCCCATGGTGTAAAAGGAATTGGAATTTTCAGTAAAATTTGGGAAGTGTTCATTTGTGATAGTCTCCAGCAGGGCTTCCATTCCTTGGGGACAACATTCTTCCCCTTGAGGGATACCTTTTATTCTTATTTTGAAAGCTTCCTGAAGTCTCATAGTACTTTAACCCCTGTTCTGATTTCTCTCTCTTCTTTTCTGCCTCTTTGATTACCTCAATTAACTTGAAATTTTTATCCTCTTGCTGTGAAGATCTTTCTTTTCCATGGTCTAGTAATCTATGTTTGATACTTTCTAGTACATCTTTACACTCCCTAATTTCCTCCTTTATTTCCATAATCTATGCCATATCCTTTCTATATTCTACCTATCTCTCATCCAACTTTTGGTTCTGTTTTCCATTTTCTTCTCCATTACTTGTATTGTCTTTATCATCTATAATTTAAATTCCCTTTCTGTCAAATCCTTTAATTCTTCATAAGTGGAGTCTTTTATAGTCACTGCCTCATGGTCTATTTGTGGAGTTGCTCTATTTTGGTTTTTCACATTACCCAAATTTTTCTGTTGGTTTCTTGTTATGTATTCTTTCTTGTTAACCTCTTGGTCCAGTTTCCCACTTATTTCCTCTATTTCAGTTTACCTTATCTGAGAACTTAGGTTTTGAAGTGGTCTCTTGATATAAGACTAAAAGGAAGAGAAGGGTAAAGAGCAAGCAGGGAAACAAGAGGAAATGATGGATAGAAGAAAAAAGAAGGACAGAGAAAAGGAAAAGGAAAACAGGAAGGGTATGAAAGTAAATAATTGAAGAACAGGAGAGAAGGAAGACAGGAAGAAAAAATAGGAGTGATGAAAGAAGTGATATTGTTTTGCACAGTGCTAAGGCTATGTTTGTAATTCAAGTATTTAAAGGTTTGTGAGGGCTGGTTTCCCCAATTTAGGAGTTTCAAACCTACCAGAATTGATCCTCTGCTAAAAATAAGAAGTGACAGAGAGGAGGAAAAGCCAAAAATAAGTGAAAAAATAAATAAAAATGAAATACAAATATGCTGCTGTGTGAACTTGCCACTATCTTTTTTCCAAGGCCGAAGGTTTAGAAGGGTTCCTTATAGCTTTCTGTCCTTGAGCCAGACTAATTCTGTGATCTCCCTACCAGACCACAGTTGTGCAACCCATCTCTTAGCAAAGAAACAAAAAAAAGAAATCAGCAATAAAAAAAAAAAAGAAGGCATGATGGAAACTAAATATACAGTTGTCTCCAATAAAGGAAAGAGACTAAACCAGAAGAAGGAAAGAAAGTAAAGTAGAAAGACCAAAAAAAAAAAAAAAAAAAAGGAAGGAATATCTTATCTTCTATGGGAGTAATTTCCATGGGAAACATAAGAAAAGTAGAAGAGTCTCTATTAAAAAAGAGAATTGCAGGAGCTGTATTTGAATGTGTGGCGGTGGCATGGGGCTATAGTGCACCATGAGTCAGCATCGGCGCTTGTCAGCCCTGTGCTGTCAGCATGTGTATTTTTGTTACTTGATGCCTTGGAGCAGTTTCTCTTCTGATGGAGATCTCAGGTGCACCCCTCACCTCCCACATGATCGGATTCTTCCAGGTGAACCTTATGAATGTCCACGTTACCAGTGTCCCAGAGCCAGGGTGGCAGGAGCCAGGACATCAGGCTTGCAGAGACAAGAAGACATCAGACATTAATGAGAAGATGTCAGAAGTTAACTAGCAGACACCAGACGTTAATGAGACGATGTCAGATGTTATAGAGGAGGCAGTAGATGTTAAATGTTGAATAGCTGCACACCTTTCACAGTGAGGGGTCAGGTTCGGGGAGGGAGCAGTTGCTCACACAGGTGCTGGGTACTCTCAATAAGTAGCGATTGCGGAGGTTGCTCGGGGCTTCCTCAAAACACACTCCCCATCCTTGCAAGCTTTGAGCTTATAATCCATGGTCTAGCCTGCTTCCTTAGTGATGGCTCTGACAACCAGCATAGTCAACAGGATCGTGAATGTGTACCAAAGGGGAATATGACTCTGAGTAAGTGTACCCTTTGGCAATATGACAGGAGAGAGTTATGTGGAGGAAAAAAGGACTCTCCATCCAGACTGACCAAGGGACAACATAGCCTTTGGCCACCATAGGAACTTACCAAGGGAACAACATCACTTGCAGTGAGTAGGACCCTTGGGAAATTATAGGTAACCTGTAATAGGAGACCTACCAAAGGGCAAGGTCACTCAGAGTTAGTGACACCTTTGGCAAATCATAGGCACTTACCAAAGAGATATTAAGACCTTTGGCAAATACTAAGCCATTCCCTGTCTGTCCTACCAAGGGGAACAGCAACTGAAGTAGGAGAGAGCTTTTTAAATAGCAAAAAGAATTACAGGAAGGCAATAGTTGGCTCCTCATCTGTGGAGTCACAATAGTTCCAGACTGATGGCGAAGGTGATGAAGTGGTGTAGCTGGTTCAATCAGAACAGGATGTGGAGGGATGCAAGTTTTTAGACTCTGTGTCCTCCCATACATTGCCACCTTCATGCCTCAATAAAGCTAAGTTAAATCAAACCCTTAAGTCAGGGAATGTGAAACTTGTGAGAGTTCTAGTCCTTTGTCAGATGAGGAGGTATGTGACATGAATACTAAAGGAGACACCTTGATAACTATCATGGCAACTCAGATTAAACAGAAGATCAGTTGAATGATCTCATAGTTAAGAATACTCATATAGAGTCTCCAGAACTGCCCTCAGCACTCCCCCCGCCCCCATGAAGATAGCTTTCCCACCACTCTGGTTATAAAAACCCTGTTAGAGGGTCACCAAAAGGGAGAATTTACTTTAGAAGATACTTTGGGGCTCTATCCTATTACAGTTACTGATAATCCTCCCAGTCTGCAAAATCCTCTAGGGGGCCTACACTTTAGTCATCATATGCTTACTTTTGAAATTCTAAAAGATTTAAAACAGGCTGTAACACAGTATGGCATGCAATCCCTATCTTCTAGAGGCTTAATACAGGGACTTGTGCAAGAGCAGCAACTTATTCCATATGATTGAGACGTGATGGCCAAAACTATTTTCGAATCTGGTCAGTATTTGCATTTTGAATCTGGTCAGTATTTACAATTTAAAACTTGGTGGAAGGAAGAGGCTGACCTGATAAGTCACCAGAACCAGCGGAGGAATTTCCATAACTTCAGAACAGCTCACTGGCTCTGATCTGTGGGTGGGCGTTCTGAAACAACTTCAGTATAACAATATAGCTATAGTACAAACAAAGCTGTGCTGTCTTCAAGCCTGGGAAAAGGTTCAGGCACCTGGAGATGTCTTTAAATCTTTTGTTAAAGTAATTCAGTCTAGAAATGAACCTTACATTGACTTGTTAGCTCAATTAAAAACATCAGTGGATAAAGCTGTTGCTCAGCCAGAACTTAGAGATATGCATTTTCAAATCTTCTCAAATGCTAACTCTGAGTGTCAAAAGGTTTTGTGTCCTCTGAGGGCAAAAAATGCTCCCCTAGAGGAGTATATACAAGCATGCTTTGATGTGGGAACCAAACCCTATAAAGCTAATCTTCTGGATGCTGCCCTAAAAAATGGGCTCAAATCAAAATTTGTTACATGCCACAATTGTAGGAGGCTAGGCCATATAAGAAGAGTGTTGGAAAAAGAATAGCAATCAGAATACCAATGGGAAAGGTAATCTCAATAATCAAAAGAAACAAGGAAATTACAGTCCCCCAGGGGTATGCTCCAGGGGTAAAAAAGGGTTCCATTGGGCTAATGAGTGCCAAGGTGCTCCCAACTTGATAAGAATGAAACACCTTTACAGCAGATAAACTATCAGGTGGGCCCAACCTGGGACCCAGAGACAAAAAGTACAAAAAATATGGGTATGGGGATTTACCCACTCACCAGAAACTTCAGCCTGTCCAATCCTTTTTACACGTCACCCCAGGTAGTGCCACTTTAGATGTGCCAGCATGTGATAACGTTCCTTTACTTCCCAACATGGGAGTAAAGAAATTAAGAACAGGAATATGTGGCCCTCTTCCCTCAGACTCTATTGCTATTGCTAGGAAAATATGATTTAATATCTTGTGGGGAGCTGGTTATTAAATGCCACTACAAAACGTTAAAAGATATGATAGTTAAACAAAAAGGGGGAGTGGTCTATTCCCCTTGAATAATAGCCCTAGATCAGTGGTTCTTAACCTTCCTAATGCTGTGACCCTTTAATACAGTTCCTCATGTTGTGGTGACCCCCAACCATAAAATTATTTTTGTTGCTACTTCATAACTGTAATTTTGCTGCTGTTATGAATCATAATGTAAATATCTGATATGTGGGATGTATTTTCAATGTTACAAATTGAGCATAAGGAAAGCATAGTGATTAATCACAAAAACAATATGTAATTATATATTGTGAAGTATTTATTTCTAATTACAAGTAAATGAAATTTTGTCTTGAAGCATGGTGTAGCATGGGTAATAATATGACAACAGTAAACTACATTACTACATTTTGTGACAGCATCCATAAAAAGCCAATGTCAGTGTGAAGGTTGAGACTGCTTCTTTCTCACCAGATCAGAAATTCTTGGGGCAGTCTTTGCAAGAGTACAATGAAGATCATCTTCCACAACAAGTCTACTTCTGTATTTAGACTTGATAACCAACAAAGTGGAATACCCTGTTTCACAAAGATATGTTGTTGGAAATGTAAGAAGGTGGTGCAACATAGTCTCAGACAGAATAGGATATGACTATTCTACAAACACCTGATCCAGAATTTTGCAACTGGTGTGGTAGAGAAATCAGTTCTTATTCCATATCTGTTAATAAGTTCAATGAACTCCTCTTGTGCTGTCTTAGGAACACCTTCAACTTAGACTGTCAATAGGTTTTGGCAAGTGTAAAAGGGGTGTCCGGTAGATTTGGAAAGTACAGTGAAATTTCGGCTGCAAGCATGTGCAAGTGTTCTTTCACAGAAATTATCATCATAATCCTTTTGTCTGGTTCAATGTCGCGTTCCTCAAAGAAAGTAGATAAGGTAGGCAGCATGTAAATTTTATTTTCATCCATTTTTTTTTTTGACAAATATGAAGTTTCATTTGGAATGAATGGATCTTTTCCAACAAATTGAGGCATGTTTCATTTGGTCCTTGCAGTGATAAATTTAACTCTTTCAAGATGGCAAAGATTTCTACCAAGTAAGCTATTTTCTGCAGTTCACTTTTATCAATGAAAAGTGCTTTCAACTTTGTGATCTTGTTTTCTGATTAAAAAATATTTTGAGTTCATCACAAAGCTGAAAAACACATTTTAAAACATTTCCTCTTGACAATCATCTCACTTCAGTGTGAAATAGGAGAGCATTGTTTGGTGAATCCAACTCATTGCACAGTTGTGAAAACAGTTAACTATTTGAAGTGCTTGCCTTTACAAATTTGAGAGAACTTATGATGCTTTTCATTACTTCTTGCAGCTCTTGTGGCCGCATCTTTGTTGCTAACATTTGCCAATAAATCATGCAGTGAGTTTGGATGACTTTTGGTGACTCATTCAGTACCAGACATTGAAATCCAGATAGACATCCTAGCATAGCTGCAGCATCATCTGTGCAAACACCTCAAACCTTTTCCCAAGGGATCTTATGCTCTTTCAGAAATGAACCAACTGTGTCAAATACATGATGTACAGTAGTTGTCATTTCAAGTGGTTTGCAAAAAAGAAACTCATCTTTAAAGTTGCCATCATTAATATACATCATATGAACCAGTAACTGTGAACAGTTTGCAATATCTGTAGATTCATCAAGCTGGATACTAAATATTGGAAGTGGAACAGATTTAATTTCCTGGATTACTTGATCAAGAATATCAGCAGACATGTCATCTATTCTTCTGTGGACAGTGTTGCTATAAGGAAATTACACTCAATTTTGTAACAAATTCATCTCCGATCATAACTCAAACAATGTCTTGGACTACTGCCACTAGTAAATCTTCAGCTATGATATGAGGTTTCATAGCTATGGCAATTCTGAGTGCCACCAAATATGAGCCTTCAACAGCTGCTATGTTTTGTTTGTGGTATGTGCCACCAGTGTCAAGTCTGGCTTCCTTGAGTCCATCAGCTTTGCTTCTAAAATGGTTGGTATCCTTGCTGGCAAAGCTTGGATGCTTGCAATCAAAATGGCATTTTAGTTTGTTCAGCTTCATAGATTCTGCTGATAGAACTTCATAACAAATAACACATTGCAGTTTCTCAATTTTTTATTATTTTTTTAATTTCCTGCTGTAATTATTGAGGTAAAACCATACTGTAAAAAATCCTCACTATATTTTCTTAACATTCTTATCTACACAATCCATTGTCATGGGATGGTTTGCTAATTAAAATAATATATAATAATAGCTTTAATAATACAAAAGATGATACATGGCATAGTTCCGTCAAGAGAGCTTGTTAAAGTTTCCTGTAATTTACCGTTGTCTGTGTTCTTTTCTTTACAAACCTGTTACTACCACAAGGGGGCAGTATTCACATCAACCACAGCTGAATGTAAAAAGATTGATTGGCATTCAGATTAAGTTCCTATGGGACAGATTTTTTTTCAGTAGTTCATAATTTTACAGTACATGATTTTACATTTACCCAGTAATTATAATTCATGAAGTGTCATTTTACCTCCAACGCTGTTGCTTTCAACACGGTAGCTGCCTTTAACAGAGTAGCTGCTTTCTACACCGTAGTTGCTCTCTACACATATGTGACTGCTCTGCATAAGTACATTGTGGCACCAACCCTGTCACATACACCCGTATTTGTATGGGATGTATGTGATGGGGTTGGCGTGATGATGTCATCACTCTGGGTACTTGTGTATCTGCATGTGGTCAGACCCCCCTGGAGACGGATAGAGGAGTGGTGCCTCTATTCCTAAGACCATCGGAAATATGTGTTTCCCAATGATTTTAGGTGACCCCTGTTAAAGGGTCATTCGGCCTCCAAAGGGGCCGTGACCCACAGGTTGAGAATTGCTGCCCTAGATACAATCTCACTAGAGCTCTATTTACCCTTAATTTTTAGAATTTCAACAATGATAGAAACACAGCTGCTGAATATCACTGGACATCTCTTACCCATTTGCCACCTTCCCAAGTGCAGCAACCTATTTTCTATAAGAAACCTAATATGTCTGAATGGAAATCTGGTTATGTGCTACATTGGGGTTGAGGGCTTGCTCATATCATTACAGAACAACAAGAAAAGCAGTGGCTTCCTGCTCTCGTAATCAAACCTCATCATAAGCAGGAGAATCCTTCTTTGGTAAGTCCTTTTCTTGATACAAGGTTCCCTCATCTCAGCCTGAATAGGAAACCTCAATTTCCTAGTCCTAATATTTCATGAAAACCTTTTACTCCAAAGTATCCACCCCAATTTTCGTTTACCATGAACCCTAGATCAACCTTCTCTCACTGCCTCCCATATTGCAGTCCATCCTCAGCAGGTAGTAGCTTAGAGCAGTCAGCATCCCTTTTCCCTCACGGCAGTTAGAGCTTCTGAGAGGGAGGATCAATATGGGGTTCCACCACCTAACGAGCTTCTGAATACTGATGCTACCCTTCCCCTACCTGACATTCCAGTCTGTACTAATGCCTATTGCTGCTCATTTATCTGAATAGGTGCAATGGATAATGTACAGAAGGAAGAAACTTCTGGCATTGATTAATACTTCCTATCAAGGACCCCACAGGTCAGCCCAAAAGAGTTAGGTGATATAATATGTAAAATTAATATTACCCTTATTTCTTTAGAAGAATACAACATATCTCAAATATTGGATCCCTTTTCTTTGGTGAAGGCTCTCACTGACCCATGTGATGTAGTCTTGTTAATTATCCTGTGCCTTTTTTTTTTTCTTTCTCTGCCTAGCTAGAAGGAGAGCTACTTAACAAGAAGAACAAGTGAAATAAAACAACTGCAGGTTTCTCCCTCACCATGCTCAAAAATATCTTAAACAGAAAGCGGGTATGCAGGACTAGGTTTGAATCTGCTGTGGTTGCATGGGGCTGTAGTGCACCATGAGTCAGCATCAGCAGCAGACCTCGGGCACTCATCAGCCCTGCACTGTCAAGAGTGTGGATCTTCATTATTCGGCACCTTGGAGCAGTTTCTCCTTTGATGTGGATCTTACATGCACCCCCCACCTCCTGCAGGTTTGGATCCTTCCAGGTATACCTTATGAAGGTCTGTGTTGCCTGCATCCCAGAGCCAGGGTTGTGGAGCTGGGACATCAGGCTTGCAGAGATGAGCAGATATCACATGTTAATGAGAAGATAGATGCTAAATGTTAACAAGCAGATGGTAGATGTTTAATGTTGAACAGCTGTGGAACTTCAATGTGGGGTTTTGGCCTCAGGGGGAGGGAATACATTGCCCACATACATGCTGGGTACTCTCAATAAATAGTGATTACAGAGGTTGCTTGGTGCTTCCCAAACACATATGCCCCCCTCCTATGGGCTTTGAGCATATAATCCATGGTCTGGCCAGATTCCTTGGTGATGGCTCTGAGAGAGTATGGAAAAATTAAATGAGGCTAAAATTCCATAACCAAGAATATAGGAGCCCTTGATGAAAATTAAAATGAAAGTTAAGAATAGAACCAAGCAAACAAATTAACAAAAATAAAAGAAAACAAAAACAATAGAAAAATTCAGCAATGTAGCTAACTTCAAAATAACTATACAAAAGCAATTATATTCCTGTATAAAAAAGAATTACAAAATAATATTAGAAAAAGAAAGGTAGCATTGTATCAGTAACCAAATTAGAAAGTACCTATCGAAATAGCTTTAACAAGAGCTGTGCGATTTTTTTGAATAAATAATCATTTACTACTTGTTTGTTACAGAATACACAAGACAAAATACAAATAGCAAACAAATTGTTTTTCCTTATTATGTTTTTACCAAAGTCTAAAAAAAAAAAAGTTAAATATTTTCTATATCTATACCTTCTCATGATCTTTGTCATGCTACAACCAACCTACTTCCTAACTTTCCTGTATGGAAAATATTTCAAAGGACATGCTATTAGACTCATAGACATTTGAGAACTTTAGGTCTCAGTTTCCAGAATAATGAAAGATACCATACCTGAATATTTCCATGATCACTTGGGTGCAGTAGAAAGTGAACCTCTTGTAAAGTGGTTGGTTGATTCCTGCTACTAAATCTGAACACCTCTGAAATGATTAATTCAGCAAATATGGTTTTAGGAAATACTGAGTTTTCTGTTCCTATAGCTGGAAATGTAATGGATTTTAAGGACAAGCTCTCAGTGATCTCCAAACATTCTCTGATTATGTCTTCCATGACCTGAAAGGCACAAAGCACATCCTTATGTACCAAGAAATGAGAGTCAGAACAAAAAGAACATGGCTGGGATCTCTGCCTATTCCTTTTTGCTTTCAATAGAGATTAATGGCAATCAGAAAAGATAAGAATAATACAGGAAAAGAAGGGGCAAATGAAAAGGGATGTGAAAGTCCCTCTACAAACTACTTACATTTGCCCAGTGATGAAGAAAAGAAGCAAAGCCACTGCTATTCTCTCCATTCTTCATGCCCTCATCTGACTTGCCTCACAAAGCGGGACATCTTCAGTGATCCTTCCCTGAACCCCTTAATTACTGAGCACAATAACTAACTCATACTATTAACTAGTCCTCAGGAGAAGTTAGCTACAGCCAAAGGAAATGGCCACAGTTTTGGAGCCTGCCAAACATATGACATCATTATGGAAGAGAAACTAAACAGGTCCCATCTATACCATACTGCAAGGAGCGTTCAAAAAGCAGCCAAATTCCCCAGAGATTTAAAACCTGGCCCAACCTTTTGTGAAGATGTGTTGTTACTTCTCCACTCTGGAGCCACGACGTGGAGCACGCGGTGGCAGTGCAGATTGCAGCCACTGGTTTGGAGAACTGTGCCCACTGTGACAGCTTTCCCTTGTG
>CAUYQV010135552.1:0-30058 GCA_963574575.1 Galagoides demidoff
GGTGCTGGGTGAACTGGCTGGTGACCTGTAGAAGACTGAAACTGGACCCACACCTCTCACCATTAAATAAGATAGACTCTCACTGGATTAAAGATTTAAACTTAAGACATGAAACTATAAAAATACTAGAAGAAAGTGCAGGGGAAACACTTGAAGAAATTGGCCTGGGTGAATATTTTATGAGGAGGACCCCCCCCCCGCCCCCGGCAATTGAAGCAAGACCAAAAATACATTACTGGGACCTCATCAAACTAAAAAGCTTCTACACAGCCAAGAACATAGTAAGTAAAGCAAGCAGACAGCCCTCAGAATGGAAGAAGATATTTGCAGGTTATGTCTCTGACAAAGGTTTAATAACCAGAATCCACAGAGAACTCAAACATATGAGCTAGAAAAGAACAAGTAATCCCATCTCAGGGTGGTCAAGGGACTTGAAGAGAAACTTCTCTGAAGAAGACAGGTGTATGGCCTACAGATATATGAAAAAATGCTCATCATCCTTAATCATCAGAGAAATACAAATCAGAACTACTTTGAGATATCATCTAACTCCAGTAAAATTAGCCCATATCACAATATCCAAAAACCAGAGATGATGGCGTGGATGTGGAGAAAAGGGAACACTTCTACACTGCTGGTGGGAATGCAAACCAATATGTTCCCTTTGGAAAGATGTTTGGAGAACACTTAGGGATCTTAAAATAGACCTGCCATTCGATCCTACAATTCCTGTACTAGGTATATGTCCAGAAGACCAAAAATTCAGTTTTTATGTATCTCCACATTTCATCAATCTTACTCCATACACTGAGATTACTCAGGATACTCTGTGCCAAAGAGGGAATGGAAGGCAAGATGCTGCTTCTAATATTTCTTTAAAGGTTCCTTCTTACTCTTATTTTAGTCATTGAATAATAGTTTTCTATGAAATTGTAATATTCCTTACCATTTTGTAAGTTTTTCCCATACAGAAAGAAAAAACGCTCCAACTTAATTGCATTTCCCCAGAGGCTACATTGGACATTTTGTAAAGTGGCTGTATTCTGTCTCAGTTCTGCCAACAATATGAGCATCTTAGACAAGAAATAATGTAACTTCTCTTTATCTGGGTTGTCTCCATGATTAGTACGATAATTTTTTGAACTTATTGCCCTTACCTTGAGAAATGAACCCCAATCAATTTTTACCTAGAGATCTGACTTTAATATCGAGGCTGTCACTTCCCTCTGAAAGTCTTCTTTTTTTTTTTCCTTTGTTGGTCTGTTTTGCAATTGAAATTATTCATTTTTTTCTGAGTTTTCATATCACTTTGATTATAATTCGCCCTCAGCATTTATCACAATGTGACTTGTATTATTAGAAGATGATTTTATGCCTCTCTAGTGAAGGTGTGAATCCTTTGAAATAAGTGACTTTGGACAAACCACATTCTGTTCATCTTTGTGTCCCAGAGGTGAGTGGTTAGTGATCTCTTGAAAGGTTTCTTGAATTGAATTAGATCTCATCTTGTCCAATGTCTATACTTTGTAAGTAAAGAAAATGAAGCCCAGATTGGTCAGTGTTTCCTCATGTTTTTCACATCATGGCACCCATAGAAGATATTAACATTTGTGCAGTACACCAAGGTAATTGGATGACACAGTTCCAAGGGACAAGCTACTTCCCTGGAAGCTCAAGCAGGTCAAGGCAACTTCCCTTTCCCTGGACACCTCAAAAGGCTGAGCAGATCGTCATCTCACTCCAGCCATCCCTCATTCACAGTTACCCACATGAGAAGTCATACCAGCTGGGAAGGAGGCTCTAGCTGAGTCTTCCTCAGGGTCATCCAGCTTTATGTCTTCAAATATTTTCCATGTTCAATTGCAATTAAATTTGTAAAGCAAGAAACATACTATACTGAATAAGACTTCCTCTTTCATACAGATGGTGGCCAACTCTTCCTGGATTATTTTTATACATGTAACACTATATAAACAAAATTATCTTAAAGCTATGCTCTCCACAATGCAGTTGAGATATTTTGAGTAAATACTGGTTTTGTTTTCTGCAACTCCAGATGCAATGGTTCTATCCATCCTAGTTTTGGGGTCTCATAATATCTTTCATGAGCCCTAAACAATTTTGCCTTCGTGTTCTCTTTCCTTCTTTAAAAAATAAATAAAAATTATGTCTTATGGTTGTGTTGGTATATACACCAAGATGAATTATCATTGATGTTGAATTTGTGGTTATGTACTTATTATTATTGTATACTTTTTTCTTATTTTAAAAGAAATAAATTATTCTCTTGGGCTTTAGGTACTTTGTCTACTGAAAAAGATGACTCTGTCTAGTCCATCAATGATTTATGACTTTAAATTTTACCTACACAGACCCCCTTAGTTAACCTTCCCATGACTAAATTTTTGTATTTCTCTAACAGCAAAACAATTGCTCTTAGCAATGGTTGGATAGAAAGACAGCAGCATTGAATGTGCAAGCAAAGACTGAAAACCATATATTTGGTTTTCTACTCTAGAGCACATAATATGTGACTTTGGGAATGCCTTTTGAACTTAGCATAATTGTGAGTGTTTGTTCTCTTAAAAATAACTCCTGGGGTGCTAAATTGGAACTCTTTAACTCATTACATAAGAAGTCATTAAATAAATGAAAAGTTGCCTACATGGCTGCTATTGGGTAATTGATGTCTGCCACAAAACTAGATTCAAAATCTAAACTCACAGGCTGCATAAATCTCACTAATCTCTCGAGCTGCCTAGAACCTACATTTCCAACTGGAAAAGGTTCTTTTGTTTTCCAGAGAAAAAGTGGCCCTAACTTAGTGTAAGACACAGTGGAGGAAGAGGAACAGTGTAAGTGGCTGAGGAGACTTCTGTTCTTACAGTACTCTGAAGGCAGGAGGGCTCTGGGGGGAAGAGGGGAACCAACCTTTCCCACGGGTTTTCATTGAAATCTCTTTCTTATGTGTGCTTCCAGGTAAAAGCTGAGGCCAGGTAAGAATTTTCTTAGCTTCATTCAGATTCATTCTGAAATGAATCATTGCCATGTGGGCAGTCTGGGCCCATGGTAGCTACCTTCCTGATACCTCTTTGATCAGTATAACAAAACAGGCCAAAGCTCTCACTCCTAGTTTAATAAAGCACTAATGTCCACAAGGAATCTGATGGTTGCCAACCTTTATGCCAGAAAGACTAAGCATTTATATGTGGTTAATTTCAGTTATCCCAGAGACCTCAGCACTGCCTCCCTGTCTTGGCCTCTGATTGGGTGCTGACTCCCATGAAGGGCTCTTTGCTCTTGAGACTCCCTGGAACCTTGTGTTTACTTACTTTACAATGACTGCCTGAGGTTGGTCTGGTAACACTTTTGCATTAAAATACATCATTGGCACTGGGATCTCCTTCCCTCCATCCCTAGCATTTGAGGGTGGGAATGAGGGGGTAGAAATGGTAATAAGAGAAGCTGCTATTATACTAGTGGATTTTAATTTATTCATTCAAAACATATTTTCTAAATTCCAAGTCCCAGATTCCAATAAGACCAAGACACAGTGTCTGTTCTAAAAGAGTTTACATAATCTGAGGAAAGAGATGATATGAAATAACCCTTATGGTGGAGGTAAACACTGTGTTGATATAATCAAAAGATCAATGCATGCCCTACGGTACAGAAACACCGTATAGTGACAATAGATCATTAATACCAAATAAATTTAAATTATTTCTTTATTTGAGTTTCATATAGTTTTTCTAATTTGTGGCTTTCACAGGTGGTAGGTTAAAATCTCTGTTTTATGCTATTTTAATTTTAATATCATCTGGGCTCTTGAATTCTTTCCAGGTTAAAACGCTTTCTCTCCCACATCATTCTCTTCCATTGCATCCAGTTTTTCCACCAGGGAGATAACGCATTCAGTTTAAAAGTTAAATAGAAAAGAAATATACTTTAAAGATGCAGAGGTAAGAGGTTATATTAGTTTCCTATGGATGCTATGACAAAATACCAGAAATTTGGTGGCTTAAAACAACACAGATTTACTCTCTTCCAATTCTGAAGATTAGAAATCCAAAATCAGATTCACTGGGCTAAAGATGCTGATCAGTCTGCATTCCTCTGGAGTCTCTAGGCTGGAATTTGTCTCCTTGGGTTCTCCAGCTATGAAAGCCCACCTATATTCCTTGGCTTGTGACCCTTTTCTCTATGGCTGAAGTTCATCACTCCAGCCTCTACCTCCAATGTCCCATGGCCTCTCTGACTTCGTTTCCTCTTTCTCCCTTCTTTTCATGACATCTCCTTCACCCTGGGTAATCTCATGATCCTAATCACATCAGCAAAATTCCACTTACCAAATCAGATAATATTCACAGGTTTCGGAGCTTAAGATGTGCCATGTTTGGGGAGGAGGACATTATTTAGCCTACCATATGTATTTTGAGTTCAAAGAATTCATAAAATATATCCCAGACTTATATTTCTGTGTGGCACATCCCGCAGCACCACCACACATATGTTCAATGCTCAGTCTATTCCTGGACCCTGGTTACACAGGCAACATTCAACAACCCAGGGAAAAGCGCTCATTCCTATTTATGTTTCCCAAAGTGAGTATTTCATAATTTTTCCCCATTTGTTTAAAATGTACATAAAAGGTTTTGTTTGTTTGTTTGTTTTATGTACTTGGGTGATTGTGGCATATTGACAATTATCTAAGCATTTCACTTGGGAAAGCGTTCAAACTTGCACAACACCAGAGATGTTTCTCCCTCATTTCATTAAAAAGTAAAGATGGTCGTTAAGTCAGAATTGAGAACAGTGAAGAAACACACAGTTCCCAGGGTTCCATTGCTAGTGAGATGGACTTTTGCTTTAGTTGTACATTTAGCTAGTCTTCGGTGAGGAATGGTTCCCCCCTCCCAAATTAAAATTCTCTTAGAGTCAATAAAAGAAGAGTGTTTGGTTTGGTTTTGTTCAAATGAAGACAAAATGCCTCTTGGGTTGTCTCTGAGCAATTGCCCGGGCGGATATGGCTTTAACCTACATTTGATAAAAACAACAGTACTAGAGTTATTTCTGCTTCCTCCCTCCAGCCTCCAAGTAGCCTTGCAAAGAAGAGATTAAGTTATGCAAAATATTCAGCTCTTAAGCATTTGCTTCATTCTTATTTCAATATCAGTTCTTACCTATTGCTAGGAAGCAGCAGTAGAAGTGCTGTCTGCTTCCGGAAACCAAATTGTTTATTTCCTACCACAGATTATAAAGAAATGCTAGTATTTTTATAAGCAGTACATTTGTCAAAGAGTATGAGAATAAAATGCAGACAAAGGAGTTAAAAATAACACACATCCCTTTCTCTCCCCCGTCAAACTTCCTCTCTCTCACTCCCTGTTTTCTGCTCCCATCTCTCTCTCTTTCTCTCATCTCCCAGCTATTTCCCCTCCCTCTAATATGAAATAAACTTACACTTTTATATTCTTAAAAAAAAAAAAAAGACACATGTGCTCATGATTCGTCTGCGAAAATCTGTTGCTTACACTGCAGATACTTAGCAATTTTAGTTAAGCAACCCACTGACATCTAAAGTTTGCCAAACATTGATAATTTTAGGAATTTTTGAATTTTTTAAAAAATTAAATCATAAACACATAGGTCACGTACACATTAATGCACTTATGGGGTCCAATATGTTGATTTCATATAGAATTAGGAACGCTTACATCACACTGGTTAATATATACCTCATCTTGTTTATTTAATTATTGTGTTACGACATTGATACTCTATACTAATAGATCTGACATGTACCCTTGCATTATGCACCATAGGTGTGATCCCTCCATTCACTGTCCCTTGATCTGACCTCCCCTGCAATTTCTGAACTTTAATCAAAATTGACTGTTGCTATGAAAATATTATTATTATTATCATCATCATTGTCATTTTCTTTCTTGTATTTCAACTCCAGTCTTTAGGGAGTCAAGGTCAGAAGGTAGCTAAATAAAAAATAGGAGGCTGGATGCTATCCTTGGCTTACCTGACACCATTTGGTAAGTTTTTCAGAAAAAATACTACAAAATATTTTTATTTTCAACATAATAAACCTTGAGGAGATACCAGTCCCAGTAGGTTTTGAACACCTGGGAATAAAGATCACACATAAATCCAACGTGCTTCTATTTATATTAAATTTTCATACTTTCTTCCTTTAACATTTTTTCCCTTTTATTTTCATATCTACTTCTGTGTATGATTTGCACAGGCCTCATAGAGGATTTTAAAAAATAAATCGAACAAGAAAATATTGTATGGGCCACATTTGGCTTTGTATTTGACTCACCAGATCCTCAGTTGAATTCATGCCAAGCTTTGCTCTGTTTTATGTAATCGATTTAGACAAGAAACAATAAAACCACTTTGACGTCACATTTCCATCCTTAGTACAACTTCACTGTGGCTATCGATACCCTAGAAAATTGTCAGCGTCACATCAAAATGTTACGAAGCAGGGTATGAGTCCTGTTTTCACGTGGGTATTATCACTTCCGTTGTCACCCCTCCATCATCGGGTGATTCCTCCATCTTTGCTTTTATTCATCAGGTGGAAAAGAAATCATCAGATATGTTTTCCTTTCATCTTTCTCATTCCTTGATGAATGACAGCTTTAAGGTAGATTTTATAATTGATTGCCTTTAAGATGTTTATTTATTTATTTATTTTTGAGAGAGCGTCTCACCATGTCACCCTCAATACAGTGCCATGGCATCACAGCTCATGGCAACCTCAAGTTCTTGGGGCTTAAGCAATTCTCTTGCCTCAGCCCCCAAGGAGCTGGGACTACAGGTGCCCACCACAACACCTCTATTTTTTTGTTGTAGGTGTCATTGTTGTTTAACAGGTCTAGTCCAGGTTCAAACCCTCCAGCCCCAGTGTATGTGGCCAGTGCTTTAACCACTGAGCTACGGGTGCCAAGCCAGCATCAAGATGTTTAATCAAACGCACAACTAAGGCTTATTTCTCTCTCTTATGGACAGAAAAATCTCATCCCACTCAATTACCTCCTTAAGCAAATATTTTTACAGTGTTAATATGAATACTAAAATGTGCTAAGATAGAATACTAGTGAATATAACAATGAGAGAAACTTAGCACTCAGAGAATCCAAGAATAGATAGCACAGCAAATTAATTTCTGAGATTTGGTTTTCCATATGTGATATAGGAATGGCATCTTACTTGTAGAATTGCAGTGAAATTGAGATTAAATATATTTAAGTCTCATGTTTTAGTCCCTGAGATGAGGTCAAGACCTCAAAAACTACCAAAAAAATGGTAGTTGTGTTTATTAGTGGTAGAAGTCGCATTGTCAAAATCATGACTATTTCACCGTCCTTCTTAGGCAAATGAATGAAATGAATCCTGAGGGAGACCAGAATGTACCATGGAGTCTTCAGAGAACGATTCTGATGTAGTTGCTGCCGGGGTTCTGCCCCGGAGGCAGGGTCCTGTAAGACCTGTGGAACTGGCAGCTATGGATTTAAGAAAAATAAAGTTAAAAGTGGACAAAGATAAAGAGATGGGACACACAGAATAGAGCTTTCAAAGGTAGGAACACAGGGGACCCCCACTAGCTTGTGTGGTTCCAGCAAGTGGCCTTCAGTGTTTGTTCCACCCAGCAGTTATTGAAGGCTATTATTTCATTTAGCCCAGAAGGTAAGCTGAGGAAGGGCATAAAAACGTCAGCAGTTTCTCTGAGTAAGCATGTTAGTTCTTATTCTATCTATAATCATTAACTTTAAGCGTATGAGCAACTTTGAGAAATTTGAAACCTGAGCCTGTGTGGGAGCAGCCTTCTGTCTGTGGTCACGCACGCAGATCCCTTGGCGGAGGTTAGACCCCTCTTGTTTCTCTGTGGAGCAGATGTGACGGTGTCTTCATTCCTCCTCTGAAGAATGGGTGGAAATGATGAATTTTCTGATCTCCACCCAAAGGCATCTCTCTCCGTGATCAGGGTACAATCTCTCCTGCCTGTATTTCAAGGCTTGAGCTGTTCCCTTCACCTCTGCCCTGACCATCATACAAATCCCCACAATGGATGTTTGCTTTGACTGTTGACTGCGCAGGGGATGGCCTGGTTAATTTCCTTCCCAGGCCTTGCATGTACTCCTGTTATGGCCATTGTGCTTCAGAGTGTTTACAGACTGAGCAGGGGTGTTGGCAAGCTGTATCCCTTGCAGGCCAGGCTTCCAGTAAAAGCAGGAACTGCTCAGACAAATAATTTAACTGCTAGGTAATAGTAAACTAGCTAAACTGTTTTAATTCTGCCTTGCTCAACTTTTCTGTTTTTCCCCTTTTCTGGAGGTGTTTTTCATGGCCAAGAAAGGGGTCTTCAGTCTCCATTTTTGCTGCAGGTTGCAATAAAATTTATTGAAATCAAGAATCTACATGTATCATTTTCTTTACTCTTATAAAAGTCAGACGTGGACGGCACCTGTGGCTCAAAGGAGTAGGGCGCCAGCCCCATATGCCAGAGGTGGTGGGTTCAAACCAGCCCTGGCCAAAAACTGCAAAAAAAAAAGTCAAATGTTTCTCTCGCTATCCTGGATACAGTGGGCTCTGGACTCAGAACTCTGAATACCATAGTGTCTAATCAGATAAAGCGACACTACCTTCTGAGTCCTTTGATCTTCTACAAAGGAGAAGTAAGTGTGTGTAAGCCAGCACATCACTTTGTCTTTTGTGTTTGTTTTGTCTCCTTTATTTCTCATGGAGTGCCTGGAGAAGGGTGTTTTCATTTTTAATCACTTATAATTCTGCTGTAATTACAGAAATATTTCTAGGAACATGTCCCAGGAACCGAAATACAGCAAGTCTGACTAAAGAAAGCAAGTAAGGTCATATCAGAACTCCTTTGGTTATAAGTGACAGAAACTCAAATCAAAAAAGCTTTCAAAAAGAGAGAAATAACTTACTTGCTCTCTTAACTAGAAAATTTAAGAACTGAGTTTTGGAGTTGAGTTTGTTATGGAAGAAAGAAAATTCTTAGGGTCATTAAAAATAAACATGAGAACCTGCGTTAACATTGGAAAATAATTATAAGCCAATGAAACTTTCTGCTCAAGCAGATAGGATGGTCGAATGTGAAGGTAATTTTTCCAGGAAGGAAAAATGCATTTATTCAACAAATTCTTAGTATGCAATGGCTGGACATCATCTGGTTGCCCACCCACAGACTTCCTGCCTTCTCCACCCTATTACTTCAGGGCTGATTCATACAAACTGGGCTTCCTGTCCTCTCTCTACCTTTTTATTTATTCAGACAGTGGTAGGCACTGTCTGAAAGTTTAGAAGAGAGTGCGGGGTATTTATTCTTGCTATTTCTCCTTGCTATGCCTTGGGTTGAGTAAGACTGTGTTCCTCTACAAAAACTATAGCTTCTGTCAGATAGGTCTCTCCTGCAGCTAAAAGTCTCAAAAGATTCCAGTAAGTAATAACTCCCTTTTTCCTTTCAAGCCTACAGGTGATGGCAAAACCAACTACTGACTTTGCTAGCTCTTGGGCATTTTGCCACTTACCAGATTTCCTTAAAACTGGCCTCATCTTTGTAAAAAACTGATTCAGTAAACTATTTTTCAAAATCCTTTCTGAAATTGGTATCTTTTTCTTGCTGGTTTACTGCCTGGTATAGTAATTTAAATTAGCTCTAGCCCCTAAGAGAGACCTCCAAAATGTAATTCTATACTTCAGTTGCTCTTAGGTTGGGTGACTACACCAACCTTCTCATAGGGGTAGGAGAATAAAACACTGATATTCTATGGCATCCTGATAACTCAGAATAACACCAAAGAGTAATGGGATAAATTGCTGATGAAGTGCAAAACTTTGGGTGATCAGATGGCTTTTGCATTTAGACACAATGGTGATGAGAGGGCTTACGAAGATTTTGGCATAGGGTGGCTATGTCTGCCAGCCTCTGAGAGCATAATCAAAGGAAAGAACTCCGGTACACCGCAGGGACTCTTCCCTTTATGGTACCCATACCATATCAGTGAGGCTGTGCAGCACTTCTACATAAAGGTGATCTATGCTCCATTACTTAGGTTTGAACTTCTCTCGTGACTTTCTCTGGCCAATCAAATTCAGTAGAGGTAAAGTTATGGTGCTTGGAAGTCAGTCTCTAGAAATTTTACCCATATCTACTGTTGTTCTTTTAACCCTGCTAACATCCAAGTGATTCACCCTGGGCCAGCCTGCTCAAGCAGATAGGATAGTCAAATGTGAAGGTAATGAGTGGATGATGGTATCTTCCACTCATGCTTGCTAACAGTCAATCGGCTGCCGAATGTGCAAATAAGAGCACTCCACTTGTCAACTGGCTGCAAAAAGCATCCTCTAGAAAGGGTGATCAATAAATTTAATTACATTAAAATTAAAACATCTAGGTCTTAAAAACTTAACAAAGGAAAAGAAGACATGTTAGAAAAAATATAAGAAAATATAACAGACAATGGACTTCATTTGAAAATACATAGGAAAGTCTTAAATAAAAAAAAGTTAAGAAAGAAAGGATTGACAGCCCAATAGAAATACAGGCTAATAATTTCAATAGGTACTTTATAAAAGAAATCTACCTGAATCATAAGTATATAAAAATGTGCTTAATCTCTTTAGAATTAGGAATGTGCAAAATAATTACATGATAGGATACCATTACTCACTCAAAATACTGTCAAAAAAGTGAATGTTAAAATACCAAGTGTGTTAAATTGAATTATTGCTCTCAATTCTTCATCTCCCTGCAACAGAATTATGCAGTCGTACTCTTGCTGTCATGGACTCAAGGCAGGAAAAGTGCACCTCCTCATCCCTTTATTAGAGCAGATTTGCTTCAAAGCATGGGCCAGCCGCTGCTGGATCCAGAGTGCTTTTGTAATTAATTTATTAGTCACAATTTAAGGTCCAAGTTAGTAGTGTGACAGATTCAGATTCAGTGCATTTCCCTACCACTCAGGTTCAGCATGGCTTTAATCTCTATGAGACACTTCTTTAATTACTCTTAGCTATCAATTTCACAAAGCAAGACATAAAGGATTCAATGATTCCCTTTACTCTATGAAGATAGAGCTAAGCCAAAGCAAGAAGATGGATGAAGATGATCATCTCGTAACCAATTACAAAGAAAAAGTAAGTAAATTCTTTTGAGTAGCAAGTGTTCTGTAAAATGTTTTTATACTTCACTGATAATGAGAGTAAAGTGAAGTAGGGAAAATTCCAAATCAGACATGATATCAACTTTGTTACAATCCTCACATTCAAATTTAGTATAGTTTCTATTGGGCAAATCACTTAATCTCTCTCATATCCATTTATCTTTTCCATGAACTCGAGATTGCCTTGATTTAAGGAACCTCGAGTTTCCTTTTCATTTCACATTTCAAATCTTTTAGACAATTTTTCATTCTCTTTGAACTTTCTGCCTTCTCAGTGAAGAGGTCTTCCAAACCTCAGCAACTTAGTGAACTCAAAAAGAACTTTAAACACAGCATTACAAGAAGGAAATGGAACATAAACACGAGCTAAGTATCTCAGTGACCTTTGAAATAGTGATACCATGCTGGCTGCAAAGTAATATCATATCACAGCACTGTCAAGGCCATGAAAGAAGACATTTAAACTAAATACCAACAAATAAAAAGAAGAAGAAGAAGAGTACCAATGAATAATATCCTGAATTGCATTCCATTCAGAATATAATAGAAATTTTTGGTAGTTCCAAACTTCTCATAAGCAATTTCAATCTCATGCACAAGGGAAGTATGAGTCTATTGAAAGGATTGGAGAAAAGCAAGACATTTCCTCTAGCACCCAAGTAGCTCCCAACAATATTGGGAAACTCTCTCTGGGCTAAGAGAGAAAAGGTTGCGAAAACTTAGTAAGGCTAAGAGCAATCTGACAGGGCAGTCTTGCCATTTGTCAGAGAATGCTTCAACCTCTCAATGTCAGTGGGAAAGTTTACTTAGGGCAGGCGTGCTGACCATTTGGAATCCCGCAGGGCTGGTCCTGGCCTGGGTGTTTTCTTCCCCGAAGTTAAAATACTTGGAGTTGGGCTATGAAATGGGTCAAAAAGGCAAAGGGGACTTGAAATGAACATTATATGCCAAAATATAGACACAAATTAGGCCAGAAAATCAAGAATACAGGAATAAGGAATACTGGATTGAAACAGAGGTAAGAGGAGGAATAGACTTTAGTGCAGAAGGCCATTGCTTGTGATAGAACTGTGAGCCACTGCCAGCATATGTGTGCAGAACTCTGTGCTGAGGGAAAGTGATAGGTATCACCTCTTCACTGTCCATATTCTGAACAAGTTGAGAAATAAAATAAACAGTAACGTATGAAGGGCAATTTATCACTTTTATTAACTACTGGGTATGTTGGAGGACCAGGCTTTAAGTGAGATGGTAAAGTAGGATTGACAGAATTCGTCTCCAGAATAAGATAGACTCAGGCACCCAATTGCAGGCATTCCTGAACCATACAAGGCATCCCTGCATCCTGGACATCTACCAGGGTAGGACTCACAGTGCTAAGAAGCGGAGGAGAACTCATCTTGATGTAAGCAAGCTTGATCCCAGAGACAAGTGGAGCTGAGCCAAGCGTGTCCAGTTATCCTGTCCAAGTTCACCACTTAGATACATTATTATACATCCTCAGGCAGAACAAGTAAAGCAAAGGAGAGAGATTTGGGTTGTACTGTGTGGACTTTACTTATGAGAAGGAAACAAGAGGAATACAGAAGATACTTTCCCCACTACTAGAAAGTAGCCTCACTTGGACAGAGAGGTGAGGGTGGAAAGGGTAGAAAGAGCGCATACAGACATGGAAGCATCCACCAGGGAGGATAGAAGGTACAGTGCTCAGGACCTGGAGTGAAGCCGTGGCCCCTCCAATCCAACCGCTACTCAAATGACACTTTTTCAGAACCTTGAATACTGAGGAAAGTGAAAAGGAATTCATCAAGCCCAGAAATTTCATCATCTCTTTCTTGTTTGTGTTTCAATTCCTGATAGCTGCTTGGCACTACATTTTTCAAAATATTTCTACATATTGTCACTCTATTTATGCTCATAGTTATCCTTTTTGGAAAGAAGAAACTGTTATTATTATTATCCTATTTTACAGAAACTTACAGAGAGATAAAACAAGAACATATGTTTTCTAAAATTTTTATGACTAGAATGAGAAACCAGAGTTTTTTGATGGTATGACTATAAACTAACAAAGAAAGCTAAGACTGTTTCTTAACATATTGACCTTATTCTCAGAATATAAAATGTAAATATTTGGAGCTTCAGGCAGGGCAAATGTATTGTTAACCATCTTGGGTTTAAGTCTTTGGCACATTTAGTCCCTGAATAAAAATTTTATATGGTATCATATAGAGGAAAATCAATCGTGTTTTCTTAAACAAATCTACTTAAGGTGGGCTTACCGATATCTTGTTTGGATTTGTTTTTACTAAAGTCATGATAATACAGAAAGACTATTCCAGCCTTCCTTTTAAGGAAAAAGACATTTGTGCATAAGCTTATTCATTTCGTGCTGAGTGAACAATAAGTGCTCAATGCTTAATACTCTTTATAAAAAGAAAATGATTTGTAATTCATGAGTGGATTAAAAAATGTGGTGTATATATACCACGGAGTACTATTCAGCCATAAAAAAATAAATTGATGCATTTTGTAACAATTTTGATGGAACTAGAGACCATTATCCTAAGTATCCCAAGAATGAAAAATTAAACACCACATGTACTCCTTGTTAAATTAGAACTACCCAATGAGCACATAGACGCCTAGAGGAATGTAAAATTCATTGCAAATCAAGCAGGGTGAAGAGGGAGGAGGGGAGAGGCAAACCCCATCTAATGGGTACAATGAACATTATTTGGGTGATGGACACACTTACAGCTGTTACTCAAGCCTTAAAAAGAATGATCCAAGTAACCAAAAACATTTGTACCTCATTAATACTTTGAAATAAAAAACTACAAAAATAAATAAAATTAAATAAATAGATAAAAGATTTGGGCCCAGTCTACAGGTGAACATATCAAGTCAGGGGAATGGAAATATAGATGAATGTAATAAACTACTACAGCCAAAATGATAGGGAATAGATAGCATGTAATGGGAATACAGAGGATAAAATAAAATGAATTTGTTTTAAAAGCTTAAACTTTTAGAATTTTTTCTTGGAGACTAAAGGTGGAGCAATACTTTTCCTACCAACATTTTACTTTATAATCTTTGAGGTACTGGGTTTACCCTGATTGGCTTCTAAATAATAATGATTTATCTTTACTGTTCATAATATTCTTTAAAAAACAAAGTAGAAGTGATTGCTATTAATTATCATTGCATGAATGATCACTGTACATTTCCCTCGTTATCACAATATCTTTGAGAGTGGGAATTAGGAGAGAAAAACCCTAGATCCCAGAGCAGTTAGAATAATATAAGAACTAAATGATACGTTTCTGAAAGACAACATATTTCATTATCCTAGCTGAGAACAGAGTGACAAGTCTCTATGGAATCTCTGGACTGACCTAGCAAGAAGCCAATAATATAATGATGCCAGAGAAAGAACTAACTCATGAGTTGTTCTGTGCCTGTTGGGATACTTTCAAAAACATGAGTACGTCCCCAATCACATAGGATCATATGGAAATGACTGACGCCGTGACTGAAATATTGAGCCATCTTTCTAAAAAAGAGAACATATTTCTGGCAGTTCCACTTTGCAGGCAGTTTCATCTGTGAAAAGTTCCTTAGAAAAGCTTATTCGGATTGGGAAAATGGGCCAGTGTCAGTTTGTCTGATGAACATTTCAAATCTCCCCTGTCAGTTGAACAATTAATTCCATTCAAGTAGAAAAGACCCCGTGAGGTCTTATTTGTTCTTATAATATGAACATAAGCCATCATTATGATACAAATGCCCAAGTCTGAAGCACTCAATTCTATAAATATTTGCCTCTTTCAACAGGGAGCACACCGTAGAGGACACAACTAAAGCAAATATCCAGTTCTCAAAGGATTCTTTAACCATGATTTGTTTTCTTTGTCCTAAATGGGTTCACATCCTATATTATTTTTTTGAAATGAATGACCTACCCAGATATGTGTGCTTTGGAGACAATGCAAACATAAACAGGAAGTAATTCATCTATTTTGATTTCCTGAGTTTGGTAAAATTCTAGAAATAGCCTTTGGCCTCAGTGCTAACAAGTACACTGCAATATAAGGCACGAGGATTCTGCAAGCCCAGTAAGGTCATGGTGACCCCACAGAGCCTGGCGAGGAAATATCTACGAGACAGAGCAGTTAGGCAGAATTTCTTGAAAAACAGGCGATTTCTCACGTAGGGAGGAGTAGGGAGCAATATTCTATAGATGTACAACTGGTGGTGGAAACACAAGAGCCTCAGAAAGGGCAGATGAAGACATAGGAAAGAATTAGGCCACAGGTTTCATGTGGGGCTTTCACTCACAGTCAGTCTGATTAGGACAAGCTGTCTAATGCCCAAATAAGGGAGCTTCAAATAAATAGGTACTTAGTGTGAGTTGCTTATAATAAGAAGCTTTGAGGATAGAACCAGCCAAAGCCTGAGCTACATGGCTCAGGTGAAAGTACTGTATCACAGGTAATATTGACGTTAATTCTGAGGGTACCAGCAATGGAATCTGTAAATTAGAAGAAAAGGAGGATCTAGGAGGCCAACAAGTGTCATGGATTGATTATATGTTTCCCCCTAAAATGCATATATTGAATCTCTAAACCCCAGTATGGATGTATGTGGAATAAGGAGATAGTCAAGGTTAAATGAGATCATAAAGGTAGGTCCCTGATATGATAGGATTAGTGTCCTTATTAAAAAAGACCCCAAGAGCTCGATCTTGCTTTCTCCAGCATACACAGCCACGAAGCACATAGTAAGAAGGTCACCATTACCCAAGAGAAGAGCCTTCAGCAGACACCAACTCTGCTAGCTCCTTGGGCTTAAACTTCTATAGAAGAAAAATAAATTATTCTTATTTAAGCCACCCAGTTTGTGGCATTTTGTTTTGATAGCCCAAGCAGACCAATACAGCAAGCATTGGCAGATAGACAACTTGAAAAGGGAGTTGCATGATTTGGGGTTTGAATGATACCTGTGACTGAGGAATTTGATGTTATAGAATTATGTTTCATTTTTCTCCATGGGGGTGTAAGCTGCAGGGTATTAGATAGTTAGTCATTGATTGCTGTATCCTGAATTCATAGAACCCAGCAGATGCTCAATAAATACTGGTTGAATGGGTTATATTTTACAAACACTAACCAGAGACCTAAAGGGAGGGTAATTAGAAACAAAAGCAAAGAATAAAACAGTTCCCATACAGGAATTCTCCACGCAAGACTCTGGACGGATAGATCCAAAACACAGACAGTTGCAGAAGCCATCAATACTAAAAAACAATAACTAAGTCTGGAAAAATTAAAAATGAAATAAAATAGAAGAAAACATGCAATAGATCACCAAGAAACAGAGTTCTCATCTTAAAATCTTGAAAAAGGTGCCTAGTTCTTTTATTTTCAGCTGTTCTATTTAAAATACTATATGCATCTATTTCTCATCTATTGATAGAAACACCACTGTGTCCCTGGCTTGTCCTCCTTTTATACAGCATTCCATATCTTTTTCCACCTTGCCTTTATTTTTTCCAATACCTCATTGATTTCGACAACACTCTACTAAGTGCTAAGTCAGTCTCTACCACATAAACCTATTGTACTTCTCGCAGTTGATACAGTAGACTTCCCTTCTGATCAATTCTATCCAGCAGATAATTTTTTAAATTATTGCATACACATAAGAAGTTAATTCTAGATTTCCTTGTATGCCAAAATCCCTTTAACAAGTGCAAATATTTTCTCATTTTTACATTCCAAGTTTCATTAATTCACATCATCTTTACTATGAGGTTTATTTTGTTTAAAATATGGAGTTTCCTAGTTTCTTATTGTTATTTAGGTTTATCAAGCCACAAGAGACTATCATGCCCTAATACCCAAAACAAAACAAACTTACAAGTTTCAAAATCTTATAGTTAAAAAAACGCAAATGAGCTAAACTACAGAGAATGGCAAGACATTTGTATTTTTAGAGTACTAATGAGAGGAAAAAGAATATGCCTGAAAAGAGGTAAGAAGAAACAGATGAACTTTTAACAGGTGCACGTAGACTTGTGTGACTTATTAATATGCTAAGGAACCTCAGCAACAAATGAAGCATGTTACCACCTGCCAATTATTTTCCTCAGATCTTCACCAAATATTCAGCAATAGTATACCAAACCCCAGAGGCAGGGAAGGAGGAAGAGTTTAGAGAAATACTCCCTCAGATGTGGAGGGCTTACTGTGGATTCAAGGCAGTTGGGAAGTCAGGAAAAGAAAGCTAAAAAAAATATTATCAGTGGCACTTTTGGTTTTCAAACATCAAAAACTGAGTGCATACCAGTAGAAATGAAAGAAACAGATCCAGGGCATTCGAGGAGCTTGATAGAGTGGAGTACATCAGCTCTCTGAATGTTATTGTGAGACCCTGGGGCTCAAAAATAATATACCAAGACCCAGCAAGCAAAAGGAATGACTGGAAAGTCAAAACAAGATAAAACAAAACTTCCGCAGCCGCTCTAAATCCTGGCAGCTGATACATAAAGCTGCTATATAAAGAAAAATATTTCCCACATTTACAAAAATTAATATCTCAAATGAAAGCCAGGCAGATATTCAGAATGTTGGTGAACGCTAAACTCTAGATCCTACAAAAGGAATGTCCTGATCTCAGCCTAAAAATGTTGGAAATCAATGGAAAAATAAACTAAAGCCACAACAAACCTCAGATTTAAGATACCTACAGATCAGGGGTGACCAGGGTGACTTAGCTACATCTCCAGCAGCCTGAAAAAGGTGGTGTACGCCACCTATTTACTGGTAAATATTATTTACTTCTATCTCTACTGATGTTTTATACAAATTTATCCGTATAAGACAATAAAGGTATAAGACACATAAGAAAGTATGAAATGGTGATCCTTGTTGAAGAGAAGAAATAGGTAATAAATGTAGAACCAGAGATTTTCAAGATGGTCAAATTGACAGCGGGTTTTAAATAATCATGACTCAAATGCCAGACTTTCTAGTAGAAAAGTTTGATAAAATGTGTAAAGAGATGGGAAAATTTACCAGACAGGTAAAAGATATATATATATATGAAAAGAAAATGCTCATAATAAAAAGTATTCTGTCTAAAATTTAAAAAAAATATTTAATGAATTCAACAGAGGAAAGGATTATAAAAAACAAACATCAACTCATTGGTCCAAAATGGCCAGCAAAGCAAACAGGATAAATACAAATGTAACTAACTATGCCTATGGAATCAAATTCCTGAAAGTCAAAATAAAGAACAATTTTAAAGATAGCTAGAGAACAAAAGACTCATGACATATAGAAAGAAAATAATATTAATGAAGGCTACCATTTTCCAGAAATAATAAAGGCCAGATGACAATGGAATGATATCTTTAAAGTATTAAAAGAAAAGACAAAATATCTTAAATCTAGAACTCTAATAGAGGTAAAATATTCTTCAGCTATGAAAGTAGAATAAAGATATTATCAAATTGTAAAAAAGTAAGAAAAGTTGTTTCCAACAAACTTACACTTCAATAAATAGACAAGCTATCTCACCTGAAAGAAAAAGAGATCAGAGGAAACCAAAATCTTCAGAAATGTATAAAAACATGAGGAAAAATGAATAGATGAATAAACATAAATTACTTTTAAAATTACCTTTATTGGTGGTGCCTGTGGCTCAAAGGAGTAGGGCACCAGCCCCATATACCGAAGGTGGCGGGTTCAAACCCAGCCCCAGCCAAAAACTGCAAAAAAAAAAAAAAATTGCCTTTATTATTATTTATATTTAGTTGTATTTATAAATTTTTAAGGACTTATTTTTTATGTAAACGTAGTAAAAATGACTTTTGGAAGTCAGAGTATATTTAGAAGTAAATTATGATTACCCAATAAAGAAAGAGTAGGGAAAATAAATAGAATTATGTCATTACAACTTTTATAAGGTTCTTATGCAGAATGTAAGGTGATATTATTTATTTTTTTAATTTAAAAACTAATTATTTAAGAACAGAAAGTTATAAGTGTCTACTGTAGACATCACATTGATAGTCTCAAGATAATTTTATACTGCAAAGAACAATACATAATACAGATCCATTCAAACAAGTCATACAATTAAATTTTAAGTAAGCTATACATATTAGTACCTAAGTGATAATGCAATTCAATTTAATTATTTTTCCTTTTATTAATCTCAGATTAATATGAGGGTGCCTGTGACTAGGTCACATTGTTTTGTGTTTGTAAGGTAAAGTCCAAGTTACCTTTGCCCAGGAGATGTACCGTGCACCCCTACATTGTACTTGTTAGGAACTTGTGAGGTAGGAACTTACCAAATGCCCTCCCCCGTCCTCTGTACTCTACCCTCATTCTTTCTTGAAATTAACTGCATTTGAACAGATATTATTTGAAGGTAGGTTATGGTGACTTAAGGATTCCTGTTACAATTTCTAAAGTAACTGATTTACAAAAGAGAGAGGTAGCTAAGAAGTCAATGCAAGAGATAAAATAGAATATGAAAAAAAAAAGAAGAGGAAGAATTACGAAAAGAAAGCATGAAAGGAGGAACCGGGAGGGGGGGCGGGGAAGTACAAGTAATGTGAACTAATACCAGAATGAAATACTGAACTAACTGCTCAATAACTACATTAAATCTCTATCCCTATCCCAGAACACCAAGGCTCAAAAGCAATTTGCAAAACATTGCACAGCTGAAAAGAAACAGCCAACATTCCCTAACTCTGAACATGTTCTCTTAAACCCCATTATAAGGCATTGAATCTTTTTACTTTTTTTGGCCAATACCACTAAGCATTTAATATCACTTTTTTTGGTTGTCATTGTTTCTTAAGGATAAAAACCAAGGCTATCATTTCTCCTACCCCTCTTAAAATATGCAACAAATTTGTAGTCACATAAATAGAGAACTAGTTTCCAATTAATTGAAAATAAGTTATCTTCAAGTCTCTGAGGATAAATCTTGCCAAGTAAATGAAAGAAACAGCCACAATATTTATAGCTAAAATAACAGGAGTTTTGTTGACTTATGACTAAATAGTTAGCAATGGTATCACTTGACTGATACACTTTGCACAAGTAATACTGTGGTGATGATTAGCTCTTAAATCTTAACATGAATATATTACCTGTACAAATATTTAGTATTCATCAGACACCTAATGAAAGCAAGTATTAATTCATTTGAGTAAAAGCTTTTAACACAAAATTGAAGCTGGGAGTGTTTTATTCTACTTTCATGTATTTCCGAAAGACCAAGTGACAAATGTTGCTTGTTATAATGAGTTGCCATTGTTAAATCTTGAAAATTCCCTGCCATCCTTTGTTTCTTTTCTTAAAAGATGAATGTTGTCTTTCTGAATATCTCAAGGAGTTCTTATTTTATGTATCAGTGAATATCCATTGTGTAAGTTTTCTCCATCCTTACCACTTGTCTTGATTTTCTCAATATTACAGGTAACTCCCTTGTGACCCTCGTCTTCTGACTTCCAAGTAAGCACAACCAGTGGGAGCCATGGTAAAATATGGAGGGTAGGATCAGAGTAAAATCCAGTCTGTTTCTTTCTCTCTGTACTTCTGGTGACATCTCTGGCGGGAATTCATATATCTTGGCTCCATCTTTCCCATTCAGCCTCTCACCTACCCTCAACTCCCACCAGCTAGCTAGAAGGACCTAGCTCTTGGACTCTGGGGATACCAACTCTTCTCATCTCTCAGCTCTTAGTAATGGTGCTGTCTTGCTGTTGCTAACCTATAGGTTACTTTACCTTCTGATTTTTGATATTTCTCTGTATTTACTCTCTGTATTTAAGTCTCCTCTCTTTGAATGACCTGAAAGAGGTTATCTGTTTTCTTATTTAGACCTTGACTGACATACACATTAGCCATTGTCTTTTAAGTTAATCAGCTGGTATTACCCAGTGACTATGTGCTACAGTAATATACTTTTAAAACTTTCAAATGCAGTAGAAAAAATTTCTCAGAAAATAAAGCAATTTATGAACATCCTTTCGTTTCCCTCTTGTTCATTTAAGTTGTGATGGTAGCAATTAATATCACTATGAAAGTCTCATTGTCCCTAATCTTATTGATAATATAAAGTAAAAGTCACACTGATGGACATGAACACTCGTTTCTGTTTTGGTCATTGCTTTGCCTTTATTCAAAGTTGGTAGTCATATTTGGATTTTTGAATGGAGTTGGTAGGAAATTTCACTAGTATGTTTAGCATAAATTACTAATTAATTAGTAGCCAATGGAAGACTTTCATAAAATAAAATGATATAGACATATGTACTTATCTAAGGATAATAAGCATCTCAAGTAGTGCTTTAACAGAAAAGCAGTCATATTTTTGAGAGATGAACTAGCTAAGCCAGCATCTTTATTCCCTATGAATTATTAGTATATAACCACATTGTGTTAACTTTTCTAATTTTTTACAGTTCTGCATCAATATTATTGAAAGTTATTGTCTTTCCAACATGTTATGCCATTTCTCTGTCTTGAGATATATCAGACATACTTTGTCAAACCTATTGAAATTCAGGACACAGCAGGTTTACTTTAGAGCCTCCCACCAAGACAAGCCCTCAAGCTCCTAACACAGACATCTGAAACTGCACTGAGTGATGATGTTGACTTTGTCATGTTTTAGACCTACATCTGAGAAACTCAAAATTCAGGCGTCTAGCATCAGGAATAACAGACTAAAATGTGGATTTTGTTTCTACTATCCTGGTATGCAATAGGGATAACCTCATGCCTTACCACGGCCAGCATGTTCTCTGAGAATCTGCCAGTGTATGGCAGTGTCTTTAACCCAACAGCAAATTGAATGGCTGCAGAGTGTGTTAGTACAGAAAGGCGTGCACACGCTGCTGCTGCCATTTCCTTGAACGACTCCATCAGTCTCCTCCACTGACAACAGAAAAAGACAGATAGCCCAATGTACATAAAAGGGATGATTTGGAAAGAGCATTTAATATCACTTCCTGGGTGATCTGGGAAGGGAGGCTTTCAGTCTTTGGACCTCAGTTCACTCATCCATAAAGCAAAGGGTTCATAAGAGCTGATACGCACATCTCTTTTACCTCTAATATTACTACTTCTGGAATCTCTCATCTCCCTTGGTTGGGCAATATTATCTCCTTCTTAGCTCAGCTAGTCATATGCAAAGGAAAATTGGAAATAGGATTCCCAAAGAGAGTATATGGAAAAATTATATATTATCAGTATTTTAGGGAACCAATGTTAGCAAAACCTAGAGAAATAAATATTGAACAATGTAAAAAAGCTACTATCAAGAAGTAAGATCATGTGAGGTGAAAGGCAAAGATGGATAGCTGAATTCGAGCAGAAGCAAAGAGAAAAGTAGTGAAGAGAGGTTAACAAAAGGAATGAACAAGGTTTATACTTTGGGAAAGGAGACTATTTCTCATAAAGTGTAGCAGCCTGTCAGGCTAGAAAGAAGAGCCCCAGGCAGAAGCCAGGCACACGTACTTCAAAGGACAGACAAAAGGCACAAGATTTCATACTGAGTGAGGAGGTCAAATATAGGTATTCAGCACGCTTTAGGAGGAGTCATAAATGTTCATGAAATAAGGAAATCATGCACGTTTGTACTTATGCGCTCTCTCTCCCATCCCATCATGGCTGGAAACTCAATTTTTATGTGTTTCTGAGATTCCCTTGACCAAGATGGGTCCATTAAGTTAGCAGTGGACTTAGGATTTTACTTTTAGTTCACAGTTTCGGCTTTTTGAAGAAGATATGACAAGAGGCAGCAGTGATGGCTGACTTGGTTTCGTCTCATTATTGACAGAGTAGAATGGCTATTTGTCAGAGGTCCACTTAGGTTCTCAGTGGAACCCTATGGCCTAAGAGAGATTTAGAGCCATAAAAGCTTACAGCCAAGTAAACAGTTTGAGCCAAATGGGAATGGGAGTAAACAGGCACTCATTACTCCTTTAAAAGTTTTTAAGCCATATAGGTAAAGACTAAAGCCAAAAACAAGGTTAACTTATCTATAAATTAACTAAGTATCGAGCTACTATAATATTGGCCATAGTAAGTACTAATTAATTATAAAAATGTAAGTATTGTGTTAAAATCATTTTATCCCTCAAATTGGCCCTTTGAATCTCAGGAGCCACTGTCCTCTTGTGTGACACTCCCTGGGCCTAGAGGAAAGAAGGCTGGTCTGCACAGAGGCTGGGCACTGGCAGCAGACACAAACCAGGTGCAGTGAGGTTCTAGACAAGGAGGATTTATAGGCTTCATTTGATCATCTCTTGTCTTCAGGATATCATGACTTTGGTTTGCTCAGAAGTAAAATGAGATATAAATAATATTAATCACTTGATAATTCAGGAAGAATTTGGGTATTAGAATGGAAAAAGGAACCTATTCCATTAGGGCATCAAATAAAGACATCACGAAAAAAATTATAACCTGTTTTTTTTTCTTCTGTAATCAAGAAATAATTCAAATGTAGTACAAAGCTTTGGACAAATAATAACTTAAAACAAAAAAAAGACTAAGATTTAATAATGGTTTTCATTTGAAGACATTCTCTCTTTCTCCCCTTTCCATTTTCGTTAAAGACAAATCACAGTAAGATTAGCTTATTTGTAAAATAAATTGTAGTCTCATAGTTGGTTTGATTTTTCCATAAAGTGGAGTAAGAATAATCATTGGCTAAAGATTTTACTTTAATTGGCTGTGCTAGAATCCACATCCCCTCCTTTTAAAGGACATTTCAGTTTACTTAAAGATCTCTGGAGTCAAGCCAAGGATTTAACTGCCTGTAGACACCTGTATAAATTGGATAAATACCTCTTTTTCCAGGTTCCAAAGTAACTTGAAGTTTCTAGACCTGTCAGAAAGCAACATCCTTTACTTACTACCGACTAGGAAATGTGATAGATGAGGGATCAGGGTCAGTATTCTTTTTCTAGAGGGTTTTAATTGGTCTTATGAAGTCAACTGATTCCTCAAAGCAACCTGGGAGTATTTGAAAATATATCATTTCAGTCAAAGCCTTGGTAAAATAACTAGTATCTCTAATTCTTTCCTGTTATATTTTTTAAAAAAAGATTCTTATTGAACTTATACAAGTGACTGTATTGTTGTAAAATAAGAATGCTTATGAATAGTTTCTAAATTTTGGAGAAATCAAGTAGTGATTATTTACACTAATGACTTTTGTTCTATGTAACTAATCTTGTACTACTTGAGATTGTGTAGCAATCCTCACAAATGTATCAGTTTTTATAAAAGTAAACCAGTTTCCTTAGACACTAGAGGGTATATAGTCGAGGTGTCTAGGTAATAAATTCAAAGCATCTTTACTTAAACTGAAAGCAAAAAAAAAAAAAAGTTAATATTTGATACAGTTTATCCAAGAGTTTATGTGTCACAAGATGTGTTAGAAGGACCTCAGGGAAAAGATGTTGGCAATTTCATCTAGTCCAAATCAGGAAAATAGAAGAAGAGTTCGAAAACATTATTTGGAACTTGTAGCCAGGAAAGGATTCAGTGTACAGTTTAAATTGTAAGTGGTCTGACAATTAAATTTGTGAACTGCCACACATTTCCATTGGCAGCACTGTACAAACAGTCCGCTAAGGTTTCATAACCCTGATATATCAGTGGCTCCCACCTGTGCTCCTGCGAGCGTGTGGTGATATCTTGCTGAATGGTGTTCACTCCTTATTATTGTTTGTTTTTGCGTGCTGTCACAAGAAAGTTGGAGCTTGAATTAAGCAACAAACAAACAATTTCTTGTTAAACTTGGCAAGAGTAGAAATGAAATCAGGGACGTGGTAGTCCAAGTTAATTCGGATAATGCTGTGAAAGAAATGGTGGTGTATCAAGGATTAAACATTTTTCTGCAGGATCAAATGGGAGGTCTAATTTGAGTTCTTTGAGAATTCTCCATACTTCCTTCTACATTAGTTTGCCATCCCACCAGCAGTATAAAAGCATTCCCTTCTCTCCACATCTGTGCCAACATCTGCAGCTTTGAGATTTTGTGATGTGGACCATTCTCACTGGGGTTAGATGATATCTCAGGGTGGTTTTGATTTGCATTTCTCTGATCATTAGGAACAATGAGCATTTTTTCATATGTTTGTTAGCCATTCGTCTGTCTTCTTTAGAGAAGGTTCTATTCATCTCCCTTGTCCAGTGATATAAAAGATTATTGGCTTTTTTTGCAATCCCATTAGTGGGCATCTATCTAGAAAAAAAAAATTACTTTGTCATAAGGACATTTGCACTAGACTGTTTATCACAGTTCAATTTACAATTGTCAAATAGTGGAAACAACCTAAATGCCCACCAATCCAGGAATGGATTAATAAGCTGTGGTATATGGATACCATGGAATAATATTCAGCCATTAAAAGACCTGGAGACTTTATACCTTTTGTATTAACCTAGATGGAGGTGGAATACATTATTCTTAGTAAAGCATCACAAGAATGGAGAAGCAAGAATCCTGTGTACTCAATTCTGATATGAGGACAATTAAAGACCTAGTACACAGTAGGGCCTGGGGGAGTGGGAGAGTGGGGAGAAGGAAGGTGGAAGGACAGTGAGGGGTCACAGTGTGGGACATGCCTCTTGGGGGCATCACAATTATAAGAGGGAATTTACCTTAAAAATGCAATCAATGTAACCTGGTTCTTTGTACCTTCAATGAATCCCCAACATTAAAAAAATATGACAGAAAATAAAAAATAAACATTTTTCTTAGGGAAGAGGAACGATCACTGATGAAGAGATGTCAGAGTGGCCAGTAATAATTAGAACTGAAGAAAACATTGCAAAAACTCGTCAGATTGTTGGCCGACTGTGAGAAGGATAGCAGACCAAGTAAATATCAATAGAGAAATGATTATGAAAATCTTAACTGAAAATATTGTCATGAGAAAGGTGTGTGCATTAAAAAAAATAAATAAATAATAAAAACATGAAAATAAAATAAAATAAAAAAGGTGTGTGCAAAAGTAGTCCTCAAGAAACTCCCCAATGAAAAACCAGTAAACAAATAACTGTGTTAGGACATCTTCCCTACTAAGTTGATCTGGCCCCAACCCCAAGGGCTTTTACCTGAAGATAAAGGAAATATTTAAATGAAGACGTTTTGATGACTTTCAAGACATCAAGGCAACATGATGACAGCTTTGAGGCCCATTCCAGAAAAAAGAGTTCATTTGCTTTGAGGGGTGGACTAGGCCTGGTGCTGGAGCATAGCGTCCTAAGGGAAGTACTTCAAAGGTGATGGCGGTGATATTGAGCAATGAAGTATGTAGCACTTTTTCTGGATGAATTCATGAACTTAATTGTTTTGTCTATAAGGTTAGCAGAAAAGCACTTTTTTGTGAGAAGAATTTAAAGGTAAAAAATAAGTGTCTATGGCTGACTAAAGGACTCAGGATAGTCATAGTTATAGGGACAATGGATGAAGAAAATTTGATTATTTTTGTAGCATATAACAATTTAATATTGTAATCCTGAATATTATTGATAATGTATGTTAAAGTTAGAATAATTTAGGAATCTCATGTAATTTTGGTACACATATTAATAACATGTTTATGTAAACATAATCCAAAGTAAGTTAAATACCATTTCCTATTTGGCAATGTTTTCTGTACAGTTTTACCATAGCAAATAAGTCAAATATGTTTCTCTTAATTTTTCCATAGTTTTTCCATATACTTAGAAAGCTATGTTGGGGTGAAAAAGATAATTTAGAAATTTTTAGTTTGGAAACTTTGTTAAATACAAGAGATTTAAAACACCATAAAATAGGACCATGGGTTACTATTTAAAAAAAAAAGTCAAAGTAATAATTCAAAGATTTTTAAAAGCAAAAAATTTACTTTTTTCCTAAAAAATCCAAGTTTTTTCATATTTTATATATAGAATGTTTTCTCTTATATCTAGTAGTTTTAATGATATATGCCATGTATTACTTGTAATGTAAATGTTAGATAGATAGCTAGAAATCTGACTCTTTTTGGAAAAGAAAAACCAAGGCCGGGTGCCATCTCACTCTAATCCCACGTGGGATGATTGCTCACATCCAGGAGGGCCTGTAAAGGACCCACTTCATAGTCAATCTTCTGAGATAATTACAAACAAATGCCCAGAAGACAATCATCTTTTAAACCCAAATTTACAGGGGTACCAACGTGTGGAAAAGATCCTTTTACAATTTAATACATCTGTATTCTCAGCTGGCTACTGTTGTCTTTTTAGCCTGGTAGAAAGGAATGACTTAAGCATCTGACAGAGAGAATCTCTAAAAAAATTTAAACCCCCTTTTTCTTTCATTTTACATTTTATCTCATTCTCCTGTAACTGGAAATTAACCAGGAGGAAAATCCATTCTTCCATGTAGTTTTATTTAAAGACAGAAAGCAGTTTATCAAGTTAAGTAGATTTCTTTGTGCATTTTTCCTCTATAAACAATTTATTTCTGAAGAGTATTTGAGATGTAACTTGAGTGGAAGACTATCACACAATAGAGACATATTTCTACGTTTGGAGAGGAATTCATTGTGCAGGAGTGAAAGGAAATTGAGTTGCTCAATATTGTAGTCAATGCATTCAATCACAAGGAGTGTTACGAAAGAATCAAATAGATTCCAATTTGTCAACAGCAACTCAGCGTTGGATCTGGGAAGTCTTTTGTTTGTCCTCAGAACTGGCTGCCACAGAGTTTGAAGGTTTTTATCTTCTCGTCCTAAGATGGAGCATGAAATCTAGTTCTTTTGTACAAGAGTGGAGAATTCAATACTTGGACGATGAAGTAGAGCTTCATATTCTACTGGTAAAATATGACCCTCATGGCATGTGGCCACAGCGTCGATGGGAGCATTATATAGAACCATTATGTTCTTCCTTCTCCAGACCCCCCCATCTCCTGCCTCGTGTACTGACCCTGACTGTAGACAAGAATAGTAGCTCATCTTTAGAATCTTCTTCAGGAAGTTTGGGGCACTGGATAAGCCTTTGAGGTCAGAAATTGTAAATCCTAGGTATCAGTAAATTAAAAAAAAAAATCAAGGAGCATAATCAAGATGTGCTAACATCGAAAACTTATTTGAGGAGTTATATGCATTACCCAGTGTAATTTTCACAACATTACCCAAAGAAGGCGTTATTTTGGTATGCACTTTACACGCTTTACGCAGGGGCATGTGGAAAGCGGAGACGTGATATCAAACAGCTAAAGGATGGAAGAGTCCGGGTTTGCCCACCCTGTGATGGCCTCTGCTTTCCCAGGCCAGTAGTTTCTGCTTTTCTTCTTCCCATTTCCCATAATTTGAAACCCCCATAACAAAGCAGAAACTACAGCAAGCCACTTTTTTAATATGAAAGGCGATTATTAAAAAATAAGCTTTATCAGTTTAGCAAAAGACAACCTGTCTGGAATTAGAAAGGAAAAAAATCATTAAGAAATATCAAGATACGCCTGCTAGTTATTTCCTTTCAGGTTTCACCCATTAGAAATGCTAGATATTTTATCTAGTAGATTACCCTGGAAATTATTTTATAGGCCTAATTGAATATTATCTCTCAGAAAAAAAGTTTCTGAGCCTCGGGAAGAAATTCTTGATTGTTTTTAGAATAGTTCAGAAAGGTTTCTGTAGGCCTTTCAGTGTTAAAATAATGCAATATTTCTTTCATTTTTTTCAGGATGTGAAATAAGTAAACTTTGTTTTAAAAGAGTTTTCAAGTTGCATTGAGTGCATATAAGTGGAGATAAGCTGAAAACATCCATGACTTACATAAGACTCAACTTAAAACTTATCTGAAAGATACCAGCCACCTTAATAATTATTTCTTCAACAGCTTTATTGAGGTACCATTCAAAGAACTGTACAGTTCACTCATTTTAAGTGTACGATTCAATACTTTTAATCTATTCACAAGATTATGCAATGATCATCTTGACTTATTTTTAAAATATTTTGTCTCTCCTAGAATAAATGCCATGCCTATTAACAGTACATATTCATCCCACTCCACCCCCATTCCCCAAATTCCACTATTTCTGAGCAATCACTGATCTACATCTCTATCAATGTGCCTATCTTGGACACTTAATATAAATGCAATTATTTAATCTATGGTCTTTATGTTGGATTTTTTTCATTGAGAATATTGTTTTCAACATTCCAACATGTTGTAACATGCATTAGTACCTCATTTCATTTTATTGCAGAATAATATTCTATCTCGTGAATATACAACACTATATCCACTGACCAGTTGATGACTATCGAGGTTGTTTCCACTCATTGGCCATTACAAATAATGCTATTAGGAACATGGTGTATAGGTGTACACAAGTTTTCATTTCTTTTAGGTGTGTGTATAGCTAGGAGAAAAATTGCTGGGCTTTATGGTGAGCTCTATTTTTAACCTTTTGAGGAACTGTCAAATTGCTTTCTTTATCTTTTTGATTATAGCTATAGGCATAAAGTCAGGTCACATCATGGTTTTGATTTGCATTCCTTTGATGACTAACAACCCTAAGCATTTTTAATATATTTAATAGCCATTTATCTTCTTCAGAGAAATATCTATTCAAAACGTTAGCTTATTTTTAAAATTGGTGTTGCTTTTCACTGAGTTAAAACACATATAAATTAACTATTTTAAAGTTTACAGTACTGCAAAACCATTTTAAAGCATTAAGCACATTCATGATGTAGTGCAACCATTCCCTCTAATTCCTAAATAAAGCAAGTGCTCGATGTGAATCACAGATGTGAA
>CAUYQV010135555.1:0-15982 GCA_963574575.1 Galagoides demidoff
CTGTGGTCCCAGCTACTTGGGAGGTGGAGACAGGAGACTCGCTTGAGCCCAGGAGTTGGAGGTTGCTATGAGCTGTGATGCCATGGCACTCTACCCAGGGGGATAGCTTGAGGCTCTGTCTCAAAAAAAAAAAAAAAAAAAAAAAAGGAAAGAAAAGGGGGGAGCCCGGTGCGGTGGCTCACCCCGGTAATCCCAGCACTCTGGGAGCCTGAGGCAGGTCCAAGATAAGCCTGAGCAGAAGTGAGATTCCCATCTCTACAAAGAATAGAAAAACTGAGGCAAGAGGATCGCTAGAGCCCAAATTGGAGGTTGCTGTGATCTATGACGCCACGGCACTCTACCCAAGGTGATAGCTTGAGACTCTGTCTCAAAAAAAAAAAAAAAAAAAGAAAAGAAAGAAAGAAAGAAAAAGGAAGGAGAGGGGAACAGCTCTTTGAAGGGATCTCCTTGCTGTTCTTTGGAATTGTTGACTTTCTGTAAATGAAAGCAAAATTGTTGATGTCTCATATGCTTCTCCGTTGATTGGCTTGAGTGACAAGTGATGGACCCCTTGGTCAAGCAGCATATTCAGCACTCAGCCCCCAACACGCACCATTCCTCCACGCCCTACTAACTCTAGCCTATTCTGTAAACTCCTCTCAGGTTTCAAAAATTTCTTATGTCAAGTTTTGTACCTTTAATGGGAAACACAAAGGTTTACATCTAATTGCTGGCACGATAATATTGCTAAGATTGGTCTATTGATTCAATAGACATATATTAAATGCCCATGATGTGCCAGGCAGGGTGTGGGGGGCTCGGATACAAAAGCTCAGTGAGACCCCTGGGAGGCCCCCAGCTGGTGAGCACAAACGCCCCCTCAGTGTGTGGTGGGAGTTGTGGTGAGGGCCAGATGCCCAGGAAGGGACAAGAGAGCCGAGTTGGGGGCAGTAGCTGCAAGAATGTGGACCAGCGAGCTCCTGCCCTGTCCCTCTCTCTCCCCCTGTCCTCCCCTCCACCTGCACAGGTGACTCACAAAGTGCTAAGGATTATGAAGGAGAACAATGTCTCCACTAAACTCTACAGAGCTCCTTGGCTCCCAGCTCTGCCAAGACCTCACCGGAGCAGGTGGCAATGTTCACAGGTGGCCTGACGGGCTGGAGTAGACACAGAGTTTGCTGATCTAAATGGATATCCCTGGAGCTGAGAGTTTGCTGGGAGTTCAGAGAGCACCTTTCTAGGCCGCATGGCCGAAGGAGTCCCTTCATGCATCTAATGACTTGCTGATTTAAACCCCATTTCCAAGCAAATAATCATTTCCCCGATACCCAGGGGCATGAGGTGAGCCCTGCACATGCAGCTCCTCCTACCTGGACGAACTCGTCCTGATGGTCATGGATGTGTTGGAAGACCTTCTCCAGCAGCTCCGCGGGCCGGGAAGCCGAGAACATCCCTCCCTCCAGCAACAGCAGCAGGGTCAGGACAGAGGAAGCCTGTGAACCGGTGACATGGGAAACAGTTTCAAATACACTCCAGTTTTTGGACTTTGTACCTTTTGCATACTTCAAACAAGGTTGTTATCCACTATAACTGCTTTAAGTCAGTCAAAACAAAATAACCCAAGGTGGTAGATCTGTAATAGAAATGGTTTTTCTGGGGTGGCGCCTGTGGCTCATTGAGTAGGGCCCTGGCCCCATATACTGAGGGTGGTGGGTTCAAACCCAGCCCTGGCCAAACTGTAACAAAAAAATAGCCAGGTGCTGTGGCAGGCGCCTTGTAGTCCTAGCTACTCAGGAGGCTGAGGCAAGTGAATTGCCTAAGCCCAGGAGCTGGAGGGTTGCTGTGAACTGTGACATCACAGCACTTTGGTGACCAAGTGAGACTCTGTCTCAAAAAAAAAAAAAAAAAGAAAGAAAGAAATGGTTTTTCTTTTGCTACATTCATTTCTCCCCCCCCCCCAAACCCTTCAGTTTCAATGCTAAAGAATCTTAATAAGACAGAAACCAAGTCTTTTGGTTTTTTTTGGAACAGAGTCCTACTTGGTCACTGATACCAAAACTTCGCTCTTCAGTAGGTCCTTGGTCTTGGAGATTCGAAGAATGAACCCATGGACCACAGATCAGTGGTAAGATAGGAGTTTTATTAGAAGTTAGAAAGAAAGGGCAGCACCTGTGACTCAAAGGAGTAGGGCTCCGGCCCTATATGCCAGAGGTGGTGGGTTCAAACTCAGCCCCGGCCAAAACAGCAAAATAAAAAGTTAGAAAGGAATACAGAAGAAGTAAAAAGCACCAGCGCTTCTGGAAGGGGGGGAAGAACTAAAGAACTCCCTTGGGAGTCTCGAGTGGGTTCTTTTATCTAGGGGTCTACACAGTCTAGAGGATCACTCCAGGCTGGCAGTTGGTAAATAATGAGTACATTAGCAAATGAATGAATGAAGTTCCTCCTCCACCAGGGCCAAGTTATCAGGCCCTTTACAGTCTTTGTCCCTGAGAAGGGATTAGGGTGTGTGCTCCTACCCAAAAAACCATCACAGGCTGCTTTGTTCATGATCTTATCAGAGCCCAGAGGTGTGTCCCAAAAAAGACCATCTGCTTGTGCCTGGAAATGGGGGTCTGACCTCTGATCTCACCTGGGCCTAGAGAATGGGGGGCTCCCTGTCTAGCCCTGAGTGGTGGAATCCTGTATCATCACCATGGGTAGAGTGCTATGACATCCTAGCTCACAGTAACTGCCAACTCTTCAGCTTATGGGATCCTCTGCCTCAGTCTCCCAAGTAGCTGGGACTATAGGTGCCCACCACAATACCTGGCTAGATTTTCTGCTATTTTTAGGAGGTCTTGATTTTGCTCAGGCTAATCTTGAACTCCTGAGCATAAGCAATCCACCCGCCTTGGCCTCCAGAGTGCTGAGATTATAGGCATGAGTCACCGTGCCCAGCTGAAACCAAGTCTTTTTTTTTTTTTGCAGAGACAAAGTCTCACTGTATTGCCCTGGGTAGAGTACTGTTGCATCACAGCTCACAGCAACTTCTAGCTCTTGGGCTTAGGCAATTCTCTTGCCTCAGCCTCCCGAGTAGCTGGGAATACCTGGCTATTTTTATGGTGCAGTTTGGCCAGGGCCAGATTTGAACCCCCCACCCTCGGTATATGGGGCCGGTGCTGAGCCACAGGTGCCGACCTTAAACCAAGTCTTTAACGCACTTCAGTTTCGTCCTTGGATGCTAAATGTCCTCCTGGTCCACTCAGGCCAGGGCCTCCCAGGTGTGCAGGGCATTGTTTGGAAGAGAGAAACTGAGGTGAAACCAGAAGCGAACACAGAGAGACGTCTCTGAGGGATTAACCCCTTTATCAGGAAAGACCATCTGTGAGGAACACGCGTGCAGTGTGTGGGGTTTCTTTCCACCAGCTCTTGAAATGTGAGTACTTTTAAAAGAAATAAGGAAACAGAAACTTGCACACTACGCTGTGACAGATGCCAAAGCGACTGAAAGTATCTGGAGCCCTATGCCCCGCCCCCTCTCCGCGCTCCCTGCCACCTCCCTGGCCACCCTGGGCTCTCTGCGACAGTCCTGCGGCCCTGTCCCCTCCTCCTCGCTCTTCCTCTGACCCCAGGCCTGTGCAGGGCACAGTCTCGCCTCCCCACACTTGGGGTAACTCTCTGTCCCCTGGACCAGTGAGGAGGTGCCAATAATGACCCTGCAGCAAACTGAGCAAGAGACCCTGCCTGGGAGACACCAGACCTGGCGACCAGGGACGTGAAAGTTTACAGGGACAGGAAGTAGGCTGGGGCAGGGGCCAGACGGGAGCCATGTTCTAAAACTGATTGTGGTACAACTGTGAATGTACTAAAAACCGTTGAATTGCACACTTTAAATGATATTGCAATAAAGTCATTATAAAAATGATGGTCACAAATATAACCACTTATTGGACAATAGAAATGTACATCGTTGAGTATGAGAAGGATGAACAGGAAGGTGAGGAGGAGTTAAAATCCAGGCCAACTCCAGCCCATTAAGAACTTGTCCAGCAGGTGGCGCAGGAGAGCTGCCGGCGCTTTCCCTCCAGCCGGGACACCGCAGGTGCAGCGGGGCCCTGGAGGCGTGTGGGTCAGACTCCCTTGGTGCGCGGACTGAGCTCAGGGTGCCCAGGTAGGCGTCAGAGCAGGCTCTTAGCAACTGACCCATCAAAATTAACATTGGAACTTTAATTTTTCCTTCAGAAGATGTCCATTAAGAAAATTATTTGGTGCTACTTCACCAGTGAAAAATAAAAAGTGAAATTTGAAGAAGAAAAAGAAGCCACAGGAAAACAAAACAAAACAAAAAAAAAAAGAAGAAGAAGAAGAAAGAAAGAAAGAAAGAAAAAAGGAAAACAGCTAAATATTTCAGATTTCAGCTGGAGTCATCTCCTTCAGCAGAACAAGAGTCACAAGGATGAGGACGGGTCATTCTGAAGGATGACCGTGAGGCAGTGTGCAGGGGGAGCCTCAGGCCTTGCTTTCTCTCCCTCCTTGATTTTGCTCCCCCAACCCCTCCCTTGCTGTGCTGGCTCTCCCAGATTGCCTTTGGGGGGAGAATCCTGCCTTTGATAGTCTTGGGGTAGGATCCCCCTGCTGGTCAGTGTGCTCCTCTCCTGAGCCCTTGTCTTTCTGTTTGTTTCCTTTTAGTCCTGCTTGACCTTAAACTAATCACCACGTTTGCCTTTACAGAAAAAAGAAGGTGCTGAAAAGCAGGAAGATGACTGTGCGTTTGTCCTGAGCTTGGAATGCATCCTCAGGGCAGGGGCTGGCCAGGAGGCCTGGGGGTGATAAACTCCCTGGGGCCCTGGGACCCTGAGGGAGTGACACCTGCTGCCTGGGCTGTGCTGATTCCTCCTGGCTCTTCCTTTTTTTTCTTTTTTTGAGACAGAGTCTCACTCTTGTTGCCCTGGGTAGAGTGCTATGGTGTCATAGTTCACAGCAACCTCTTAGACTTTTAGGTCAGGCACAAATGTTCTAGTCCCCCTGTGCTAAATCTCATCTCTAAATACTTAACTTCTAGAGGGTGTACCACCCTCTGCCCCTCCTCAGAGGCTTCTTAGTGTGTTGCCATCTGCTCCTTCAGCTTCTTCTCCCACCTCCTAACAGGTGATCTGTGTCCTTAGTGGACAAAGGTCTTGGCAGTGGCCTGGGGTGCTTTAACCAGGGACCCCTGTCTCCTGCTGGGCTTCCCCACAGCAGGCCGGGAGCTGGGCAACTGTGGGGAAAGTTACTGAGCTGAGTTTCTGTCTGCTGGAATGAAGACTAGAAGGTGAAAGGGCTGCCGCCCTCACCCCACAGAGCCACGCACTTCCCAGAGCAGCCAGTCAGCCGGACCCTTTTCCCGACCCTTGGCCAAGAACTCTACTCACTGAGCTGTCTGCTGTTCTGTGTCTGCTTCAATGACTGTGTTGTCATACAGGAAAGATGTTTTATTAGCCTAGTTTATATCACCAGGACAGGGTTTATTAAACAACAAAAACAGGCTCTTCTGGATTCTGTCAGTCCCTCCCAGCCAAGAGCTGGGCCCAAGCATGTTGATAAACTCACTGTGGCCACAAACACCTGCGAGGGAGACAGGGCACAGCGTCCTCAGAGGGCAGAGAGGACAAACTCCAGAGCGGAGGCAGCAGTTTCAAGGAACAAAATTCCCCCAGAAATTCCTAAGAACCTAAAGTGTCTCCGCCATCCTCTGGGGTCTGATCTGTGAGTTTGACCCCAGGGAACTTGGCTGGGGCCAGTTTAGCTTAGCCTGGTTCCTAGAACCAAGGGTGATGCTGGCACACTATGTGCAGGTGGCTGGAGCTGGCACACTATGTGCAGGTGGCTGATGCTGGCACACTATGTGCAGGTGGCTGGAGCTGGCACACTATGTGCAGGTGGCTGGAACCAAAGGTGATGCTGGCACACTATGTGCAGGTGGTTGATGCTGGCACACTATGTGCAGGTGGCTGGAGACATTGGCAAAAGGTGCGCAGCAGGCAAGGATGCCAACAAAGCCGTCTCTCAAATACTGGGCAGAACTAAGAAGCCAGAGACCAGCAGGGGCCGGGCACGGGGACAGACAGGGCAGCAGTCAGGGGCAGTTTCTCAGCTCCCAGCTGGCTCAGGACTCAGGCACTGGCACTCACTGGCTGGCTCAGGACAGGTGATGCAGTCTGAAACAAGGGAATAGCATGCACCTCGCACCCTCAGGGGGATGGCAGGTGATGGCAAGTGTCTGGCATGTGGCACCTTGCAGCCCAAGACCCTGCCCACAGTATTCTACCCAGGCAGAAGGCAGCTAGTCTCACAGCCAGGTGGCCCAGATGGGTCCAGGTGGGCCTCCGGTGCTCCTGCCGACAGAGGGGGTCCTTTGGGAAGGAGGAAGTTTGCAATGTCAGTGCACGAAGCTAACTGGAACGAGGTCACCTCAGACCCCTTTCATTCCCTCCAGTCTGGCCAGGAATCTGGGCCTCCCCAAGTATCAGCCAGAGAGGCAGCCTGGCTGTGCGACCTTCTAGAGCCTTCCGTTACCTGGAAACATAGCAGCAGCTTGTAGCGCAATGACACAAACAAATGACAAAAAACTGAATGATGTGACCGGAGATTCTGCAGTTTCTTTCCCTGGATGGATTCTATTGACAGCTCAGTGGACACCTGAAATCTGCTCTACCCAGGAGAGCAGCGTCAGCAGAGGAAGCTGGACTGCACTGTCTCTCAAAGTCAGGAGCAGGTTCTCTGACCCGGTGCCCGCAGCAGTCCCGAGTGGCCAATAGTGACGTGCCCGATGGGGAAGCCAGGACTTGAGGTGAACTCCCCGAGATACCTTGTCTGTGGCCAGACCAGAGCCCTGCCACCTTCTTCCTTTAAATCCCATTTCAGAGTTTTTTGGTGTAAAAGTGTTAATAGGATGAATATAAAAATACACGCAGAAGATATCGAGTGATCCAGGGGTCAGCGCATGAGGTCGAGGTGTCCTGGCTGCAGAGTCGCGGAGAGCAGGGCCCAGACGGCGGGAGCTGGGGGACTCTGATCTCCGATGCAAGGACAGGTGACTAGGAAGAGAATGGAGATTTCTCAGGGAGCCAGGAGGGTGGGCCTGGAGGAGCCCAGGAGGGTGGTGTGGCAGGGCAGAGCCACCAAAATGCAGGCGGCAAAAGCGAACTTGTTTCTTTTTCTAGAAAGCTGTAATTACCTAGTCACCCTTTCAGGCTTTGTCTTATCAAACCTCCCGCCGGTGAAGGGAAGGATGGCTTCCGGCCTCTGCAGCCTTGTGGGACAGCACCTCAGGCTCCCTTTGACAGGAGCCAAAGTTCAACCAGTGGAAATTCAAGCAGAAGGGCCATTAGTCCAGGAGTGGGCTGGACTTTTCTATCCCTTTGCATCAGCTGGAACCAAGTACCATAAACCCCGTGGCTTAAGCCATAGAAGTCTATTCTCTGACGGTTCTGGAGGCCAGGGTCCTGTATCAGGGTGTTGCAAGGCTGTGCTCCCTCTGAAGGGCTCCCGGCTGCTGGGCGGCTCTTGGTCCTGACCTTGCTACAGGAGCCTCCCCCCCTGCCGGGCTTACTTCAGACCCGGAGTCGAGGGAGCCTGCGGCCTTGACTCACTTCACTTGTGTGGTTTTGTTTTCTGGGATATTTATTATGTTTTAGAGCCAGTGTCTTTGTGATTAAAATTCTGAACTATGCGTAATTGCTTTGTTTGACGTGGATGGGGAGTTTTAAGAGTGAACTGATGCTGACTGTACAATCATTCACCTGGAAAGTAATGTCCTCACAGCCCGGCCCAGTGCCGGGCTCCATGGAAGCACAGAGCTCGGTAAAGCTTGCACGCACTGTTCACTGCACCTTAAAAGGAGCCGGGTCCGACGTGGCCCCGGGTGCGTGCCCCAGTGAGGCGCAGTGACGTGCACCCGTGACCGGCAGTGCAAGGTGCCAGGTTGGGTGACACATCTGTGGAACTGGGACGTGTAAACACAGGGCTCCTGTGAGCACCACCAACTCCGAGGTGCCCCCCCCACCTACCATCTTTGGGGACCCCCATCTGTGTATACTTCCTCTTAATGCTGTTTCTCTCCTCTTCACAATGTGCCCCAATTCCCCTGGGGCAATATGAATCCCATTCCTTCCAGGGGCCAGCAGGGGACAGTGTCCCCAGTTCATGAGTGGTTGGCTGCCGGAAGCTGACTGTGCATCCTCTCTGTGCTGTGTGCACCGTGAAAGGCGCCTCTATTCCATCCAAGGCGCTTGGTGGGGGGGGACTGTAACTACTTGAAAGAGCAATTGAGACCCTGGACACTGGAGCATTGTGGGGCAGGGGAGAGGTGCACTGGGGGCAGAGTGGACAGGGGAAGGTACTCTGGGGGCAGAGGTCCCTTGCCTCCTCTTGTGTGGAAGCTACCAACAGTTCTGTGTTCAGTGCCAGGGAGGGCCTTAGGGTTCAAGTCCCCCGCTCCACCATTTCTCCTATCTTCCCAGAAGCAGTGAGACTAAACATACAGATCCAGGCTCCATCCTTAGACAACACACCTGCATTCCCTTCTGGGGCAGGAGCTCTGTGCTAAGACTGGGAGGATGGAGGCTGATCCACCCTCACAACCTCTTTTCCCTCCCCTGGAGAACTCTCGAGGAACCAGACTCTCAGCACTAGCTAAGAAATACCCCCTCAGCAAGCCATGGGCTCCTGGTGGTACCTGGGTCACTGGAATACAGGTACATCCTGTAAGAGCCAGGACACCACAGGAGAATCTTCTGAGCCTGGCTGCAGGGAAGCAGGGCTGGCCAAGGAAGGGTCAATTACCTTAGGCACAGGGGGACCTTTTTCAGCATCACGGGCACTGGCAGTGTCCTCAGACCCGCTGTGAGATGATGGGCAAGACCAGCTCCAGGGAGAGAAAGCCAGCCCAGCCCTGGCTCTGGCCAAAGCCTGCATCCCCTTATAGTGAGGAGGAAGTCTATTAATTCAAACAGCTATGGACCTCCTTAGTCAAGTCCCTGCTGAATGCAGAGGGGGGAAATCTGCCTTCTTGTTGTGCCTTTTCTCCACTAATGTCCGTGTGTTTTCTGGTCACAAATCTGTCACTCCTTTAGCTTTGACAGCCTGCTTGGGAAACCCAGATCCTGTCTTGTGCAAATCCACGTAGGAACTGATCAGTTAGGAATAAGCTCAGCCCTAGATGAAATAAGGGCCAGGCTTAGGTTCAAAATCTTGGAGCAAGAGACCCACCCTGGATAAGCCAAGAAGACTCCAGGGGGACTTTTCATGGTTGAACTTGGAAATGCTCTGCCAGAGTGATGGGTGGAACCCACCTGCCAGAATTCCTTGCAGGGGTTGGGACAGAGGGTCATTGTTAAAAATGTAGATTCCTTGGCCAATGAGCACATGAAAGAGTGCTCAACAATATTAGCCATCGGGGACACAAGTCAAACCACAACAAGATCCCGCTTCCCACCCACTCGGGTGGCTACAATCACAGAGTCGGGTGACGAGTGCTGGCGAGGATGTAGAGAGACGGGAAGCTACAGTGGTACAGCCGCTGTGGACAGCAGCTGGCGGCTCCTCCAACAGTTAGACGTGGAGTTACCACACTGCCCAGCAAGGCCACTCCTCGGGATGTACCCAAGGGAAACGAAACATGCGTTTCTGCCCCCAAATGGGGCATTATTTTTTATAGCCAAATGGTGGAAACAATCCAGTGTCCATCAACGGACAAGGGAACTAACAAGACCTGCTGTGTGCGCAGCATGGAAGACCTGCTGTGTGCGCAGCATGGACCGTCGCTTGGCCCTGAGAACGGCTGAAGCGCTGACACCTGCTACGACGTGAACGGACCTTTAAAACATCATTAAGCTGGAGGAGCCAGGTGCAAAAGGCCACAACTCGTATGACACATGCTCATAGACGTACAGAGTAGGGAAATCCAGAGAGACACAAAATGGGTTGGTTCCTGCTTGGGGATGATGTGGGGAGGGGTGGAGGAAAGTCACTGCTACGTGTGGGGTTTCCAGGAGATGATCAAAAAGGTCAACCATGGACTGTGGTGACAGTGGTACATATCTGTAAATGTACACAAAAACTGAATTTTGCACTTGAAAATCACAAATTCCTGGGCTTCTTCCCAAAACTATTTACACGAAAGACTGAAGGCAACAGACCAAGTGTGGTGTTTTATAGAAAGGCAGCAAACTGCAGCTGGGAGACAGGAGTCTCCTCACCTCTGTCTCAAGGGTCCTGGGCCTTTTGTACTCAGTCACTAGAAGTTCTGCTCTATCCTTTTAATAAGAATGTTTCTTTTGGGTGTGGCACCCAAAGTACGGTGGTTACAGCACCGGCCACATACACCCAGGCTGGCAGGTTCAAACCTGGCCTGGGTCTGCTAAACATCAATGACAAGTGCAAAAAAAAAAAAAGCTGGGTGTTGTGGCAGGTGCCTACAGTCCCAGCTACTTGGGAGACTGAGGCAAGAGAATCGCTTAAGCCCAAGAGTTTGAGGTTGCTGTGAGCTGTGATGCCACAGCACTCTACCAAGGGTGACATAGTGAGAGTGTCTCAACAAAAACAAACAAAAAAAAGAATGTTGCTTTTGGTAAGAAGAAAAAAAAAACAAATGTGATGATGAAAAAATGAGGAAAAAATGTGATGATGATGTCCAAATTTATTCCCCCAGAGACGGTTCTCTGTCCTAGAGGGCACATCCAGGGGTCACCATTGACTCAGCATGCAGGAGGCTCATGGCTGTCCCCATGCTGCAAAAATGCTAGCCGTGCATGCCCTGCTGGATGGTGAGTGCCGAGGACACAGCACCCACCTGTACCCACAGACTGGACCCTGAACCTCACCCAGTCCTGCTGGGCTGCAACTGGGATCCACTCTAGCTATTGGTATCTAATATGTGACATATTAAAAAAACAGTTTGTGCCAGTTTGGGGTTCAAGGTCCCACAAATAGACCTTGATTCTTTTCTTTTCTCTGTTTGCATTAGAGAAAAGGTGATGGAGTTAATGTAGCAATAGAAAGTGTGGCCAGGCAGTGGGCTGCAGAGAGCTTTTTCTTTCGGACCAGCAAATTCACGCCATGAACGAGAAACCTCAGGGTCTGCAAGGTGGGTTAGCCGCACTCTAACCTGGCGTCTACTCTCTGATTGTGTTTCCACCCTTGAATCGGGCATATACTTGTTTCAATACTTCTTTTTAGGGTCTTCTAAGTATCAACCACCCACAAAATCCTGAACATTTCTCTTTTGCATGTGTGTGTTCATAATAGAAGTAGATGGTCTAAAATTTTTACTTTCCAACCATTCTGGGGATAGGCAAAAACACAGCAGCACAGCCAAACTTCACCGCTTATTTGTTGGCTGGGGCAGGGCAGGGACAGAGGCAGCAGCTTGCGGGGAAGAAGCCTGAAGGATTTGTCCAGGTAGCCCTCGCAAGCTCGTCAAACCCAGAGACCTGTGCCCAGGACTAACATCACGCTGTCTGTCGTCACCACTATTAGGGCAAAATCTTCTGGGATGCAAGTTCATTTTTTTAAAAGAGAAAAATGAAAAAAAAAATTAAGGTGACTGAGTTCATGAAAAATTTGAATATAAACATCTTAATAATCATGCCATTATTTAATTGTTTTTAAGCACAACCACCCAAAATCCCTTCCTGATAAAGTAACGCAAAAGACCACATCCCTAGGGCTGAACCAGTGAACAGGTAAGACATTTCTAAGTGGCAGTCACGCTGGGCATGTGGCTGGCTTCCCTGGCACAGGCGATCTCTGAGTCCAGCTCTCAGAGCCATGGACTGTAAACATCGGAGGTCTTACTCACCATCCTGCCGAGTTTGGGATCCATTGGGCTGGAGTTCTGAAGGCTCTAGCAACTTCCAAAAACCTATGGCAGGAAGTCTCATCAAGGGTCAGACCCAGCAACATTAAGTATGTGCTGTGCCCCAGCCCACCCTGGGCCCCGGAAGGAAGATGAGCCGAGACAGTGGGTCTATTCACACAGGAAACAAAGATGCTTCAGAGCCAACCATTCAGTTTGACTGTGAAGGAAGAAACAGGGCATGCAGATAAGGGATGAGGTAGTGGCCTGAATGTCATCTGATGTCATTCAAGGCCAGTGGATGGCCTGGCTTGGCTGCAACTCCCTGGGCACTTCACGGGGCTTGTGTGCGGATGTCACCACCGAGAGGCAGCAGGCAGAACAGGGTGGAGCAGGCACGGCTCACCTCGGCCACAAGCCCCCACGTGGGCTGTCACCCTGGGCTCTTGGGAGGGACATCATGGACAGGGTGTTGGCTTCTCAGGGCTGCTGTAAAGAAGTACCTCAAATTGGAAGCTTAAACAACAGAGATTTATTGTCTCACAGACTAGATCACGGGGTCTCAGGGCTGGTTCCTTCTGAGGCTCAGGCCTCTCTCCCAGCTTTGGTGGTTGCTGGTCATCTTTGGCCTTCCGTGGCCTGTGGAAACATCTCTGTGTCCTCTGCCTCTACCTCCACACGGCATTCTCCCTACATGTGTGTGTGTCTAGATTTTCCCCTCTTCTAAGGACATGGGCATGCGGGATTAGAAGCCCACCCAATTCCCATAGGGCTAACTCCTTATTTAAGTGATCACATATGCAGTGACCTTATCTCCAAATAAGGCAGCATTCTGACATCCTAAGGTTAAGGATGTCAACACATGAATTTTGGTGGCAGGGGTGGGAGACACATTTCAACCTGTACCAGGCTGTGAGCCTCCTAGTCACTTAGTGATCTTTTAAAGTACAGCTGGACAGAAATCTGCATCCCTGGACATGAGTCCCAGCAGGGTATTCTGGCAAATCCTCCCTGGGGGACACTGACCTTCCTCCTGTCAGCCTGCCCAAGAACCCCAGCAGCAAAATCAGACCTCCTGCAGGGCAGTGCCCAAGTCTCTGTCTACTGCAGCCTCTTGGGGGGATTTTGAGTGCAGCCAGGACTGGAAGTCTGTTACAGAGCAACTTCCTCTTCTTACAGATAGGGAAAGTGGGACTTATCCCACTTCCCATGCACCCCAGCATTTCAGCTGGGACTTGGGCATTTGGACATGGCCCCAAGTGTCCTGAGAAGAGCAGAAGGGCACCAGGGCATGAGTCATAGCCTTGTGATGAGGAGGCTGTGGGCTCTTCTGTGGTGCCTTGGATTCCAGTGGGAAGCTGGGGTCAAGCCTGAGGGTGCAACCGTGAAACCAGCCCCTTACCTATATAAGACCTACAGGTGCCTCAGCCCACAGGGGACAGCTGTACCAGGTGGCACTGTGAGCCCAGGGACAGCCCACAGTGGCATTTTGACTGTGAAATAGTGCAGAGGTGAAGGACAGCTGTGAATGCCAACTGAGGAGCTTTGCTTGCTAAAGCTTCAGGACAGATGGTGAAAATATTTTCTGAAAAAGAGGTAAACAGAGTGTATTCTGAGTCTGTCTTACACCTTTCACATATTTGTTTTAAAAAGTATTTGCCAAATAAAGGCCGTGTATGTTCAAGTTGTAAAATGTGATCATTTGATAAATGAGTACATATGATTATTACAATCAAATCAATTAAAACGTCATCACCTGTGAATTTATCTTGTAACTGAAAGTTTGTGCACTTTGATGAACATCTCATCTCTCACCACCACCTCCACACAGGCTCCAGCAACCGCTGTTCTGTCTATGTGAGTTTGACATTAGATCCCAGATATGAGTGAGAGGTGACGGTATTTGTCTTTCTGCATCTAACTCAGTTTCACTTACCAAATTGTTCTCCACAATCATTTCTGATCTTTCCAATGACAGGGTTTCCCTCTTTACATGGCTGAATAATAATTTACTGTTTTTTCTATTTCTGTGAAAAATGCCATTGGAATTTTGATAGGGATTGCATGAAATCTATAGATCATTTTGGGTAGTATGGACAGTGTAACAATATTAATTCTTCCAATCCATGAACATGGGATAGATTTCCATTTATTTATATCTTCAACTACATTCATCAAAGTTATACAATTTTTTTTGTGCGTGGAATCATTTCACAGATTTTTACCTTGTTAAATTTATTCCTGAGTATTTTATTATTTTAATGCTAGTGTAAATGGAATCATTTTTCTACTTTTTGAGGGACAGTTTTTAGTGTATGGAAATGTAACTGAATTTTGTACGTTGCCTTTGTATCCTGCAACTTTACTGAATTTATTAATTCTAAGAGTTTCTTGGTAGATTTTTTATAGTTTGCTATACATAAGATCATGTCATCTGCTGACAGAGACAATTCTACTTCTTTCCTAATTTGGGTGCCTTGTTTCTTAAAATTCTTTTTCTATTCATTTTTCTTGGGACATAAGTCCTGGTACAACTGTGGTATAATAGGGGATCTTAAAAGTGGAATTCCAATTTGTGAAAAGCCAACTATTGTCCTCTAATATCTGCTCTCCCCCTCCTATATAGGATCTTTAGCTGGGCACATTCTTATCCTCTCCTACAGTGGGGTGGCCAGGTGACTGCTGTCTGGAAGCAAGAGACAAGACTTCAAATTCTGGATTGTGTCCTTAAAAGGAAGGACCATGCTTTGCCCTCCCTAACCCCCTTCCCACTGGCTGCTTCAGCAGGAGCTGGCGCAGAGATCATGACCCATGGGATGAACCTGAGGGCAGAAGAGCTGCATGGTAGAAGGAGCCTGGGCCCCAAATGAGGGAGGAGCCCCTGTACCAGGTCTGCACTTCCTGCACGGACTCAGACTTCTGTGTGCAGGACAAACACGCAAACTCATTCTGTGGAGGCCGTTGTCATTTGGTTACAGCAGCTTACCTCTATTCTCATAATTAATAATACTGTGTCATTCAAGGATCCTGAACATTTCCAGCATGACTTTCTCTAACCCAGGTATCATAAAAGTGACAAGCACAGAACGTACTTGACTTTCCCTAAGGAACATGGAAATGGAAAGCTAAATGTTCTTTCAGGTCAAAATAGCTCACTGAGACCAGGTGTAGTGGCTCACACCTTTAATCCTAGCACTTTGGGAGGCTGAGGCAGGAGGATCGCTTGAGGCAGTGAGCTATGCTGGCACCACTGCACTCCAGCCTGAGTAAGGGAGACATGGCCTCTTAAAAAAAAAAAAAAAGAGGACCACTCTATTGGCTCATTCTCTTTAGCTAAAGAGTACAGCATGGGGCAGCGCCTGTGGCTCAAAGGAGTAGAGTGCTGGCCCTTTATACCAAAGTGGTGGGTTCAAACCCAGCCTCAGCCAAAAACTGCAAAAAAAAAAAAGTAAAGAGTGCATCATGGTAAGTTCTGCCTTTTCTAAGTCAGACAAGGTCATAGTGTTTTTCTCAGAGAACAGCTTTCTGCTATGAAGTGAACACAGCAGGGCAGGATGGGCTTCTGATTTTGGCAGTAAGGGGAAAGCTCCCATGTGCGAAGTGCTCCTCCTGGAACTGGTTGCCTGATGAATGCCATTTCATTAGTGTCCAATAAAGAAAGCTTTTATTTCTAGCTAGAAACAAGAGTAAGTGCAAAGACCCCTTGAGAGAAATATACAAAGCTGTGGGTCACAAAGTGTGAGAAATTATTGGTATTAGCGTTATTTGATCTTTGATAAGCCAATTAAAAACATTGAGTGGGGAAAAGATTCCCTATTTAACAAAGAATTGGCTGGCGACCTGTAGAAAACTGAAACTGGACCGACACCTTTCACCATTAACTAAGATAGACTCTCACTGGATGAAAGATTTAAACTTAAGATATGAAACTATAAAAATACTAGAAGAAAGTATAGGGAAAACACTGGAAGAAATCAGCCTGGGTGAATATTTTATGAGGAAGACCCCCCCTGGGCAATTGAGGCAACATCAAAAATACACTCCTGGGACCTGATCAAACTAAAGAGCTTCTGCACAGCCAAGAACACAGTAAGTAAAGCAAGCAGACAGCCCTCAGAATGGGAGAAGATATTTGCAGGTTATGTCTCTGACAAAGGTTTAATAACCAGAATCCATAGAGAACTCAAA
>CAUYQV010135559.1:0-16306 GCA_963574575.1 Galagoides demidoff
TTTGAGATGGAGCCTCAAGCTATCCCCCTGGGTAGAGTGCTATGGCATCACAGCTCATAGCAACCTCCAACTCCTGGGCTCAAGCGAGTCTCCTGCCTCGACCTCCCAAGTAGCTGGGACTACAGGCGCCTGCCACAATGCCCAGCCATTTTTTGGTTGCAGCCATCATTGTTATTTGGCGGACCCGGGCTGGGGATTCGAACCCACCACCTTAGGTGTATGTGGCTGGTGCCTTAGCTGCTTGAGCCACAGGCGCCGAGCCTAAAGATAATTTCTTATAGAATTTTAGCATTTTGTCATTGCTACACATAGCTCTTCTAAAGTTGCTTATTTTTTTACACTGAATATTATCAAGTAGTGTTTTCCATATTACCTTTTTTAGCATTATATATAAATCACTCTGCATTTTTGTGTGTATGATTTATGCTGTTCTAAACATTTTTATGAAATGTAAAGCTTATTTAAAAACAGGCCAATTATTTTCTGATTTTCTTCTATAAATTAAGAAAATGCCTTCCTTCTTTATTTTATATTTTCTCCAAGCATAAACAGTCTCCCATAGAAAGTATCTTATTTTTAAGTTTCATTTAGATAACATATAAACATGATATGCAGTACCGGACATGAATCAAAGTGGATTCCTTGACGGTAATTGCATTTCTTTTCCTAACACAGTCTAACATCATTACCTAAAAATATCAGTGAAAAACCTTAAAGTAGGGTCTCCAGATTTTCACCTGCCAACATTTGAATTAAGCCTCGTGATAAGACGTTCGGTGGTATTTGTCCATTGGAGAAAGAATCATTTTTTTGTCTTTTTATCCATGTCACTTTGGTAGTATTGTTCTTTAAAAATCAAACAATTTACTTGGCATTAATGCAGAAAGGGACCAAATGTTAATTTCATTAAAATTATATGATGAACTTGAGTCAGACTCTTGAGAGCAGAGGTAAATGACTTGTTTTGGTTTAAACTGATGATGTGCTTAGTGTGGTCTGCTGGCAATGGCTAAATATTACGTTGACTCTGCAAGAGATCTGAGCATGCCATGCACCCTCTGTCACTCTGCATCCCCCGAGTCTAAGCATGTCACTTTAGCAACACAGCCAGAAAGCCAGAAGAGCTGACAGTTGGCTTGTGATTATTCCTGGACCTGAGGCTCCCTCATGTTACAGTACTAATCAAGTCATCTCACCAACTTATCATTAACTCGATTTGACCCATGGGAGCAGAGATGAGATCTTTTTGGCAAGACTAATGATGCTATAACATTGAAAAGATGTGAAATGTAAAATCTTGATTATCCCCAATCCTTACCATCAGGGAAAGAATAAAAATGCAAAGCACCTAAAGTAACAGTAAAAGATAATGCCTTTCAAAGACCCTGGGCTTTTCCTTCCCCAAAGTATGGCACTGTTTTTTTCATTTTCATTCTTTTTTATTTCATCTTTCTCTAGAAGTTTCTTCTCAATTCTTTTTTATTTACACTCACAAATATTTTTCTGGCAGTCAGGAAAATTCACTTTTCTTGTGTTTGTTTTGATAAATGGAATGAAAATTGTATTTTGCAGTCAGCTCCTGAGATTTCAGAGGCAAGGGAGCCGGGAGCACAAAGGCCCTGTCATGCTTCAGTGTCCTTACTTTGTGTACATCTTTGACAAGATATTCCTTCTTTACTTGGCATGAGCTTTGGGACATCTTCTATTTTTATCTGACTGACAGCTGGATAATAAGGTTTATCATTAAAAACTGATTCTAGGGAAATATGATCCCTGCCCTCCCTTCTCTTCTGAAAAGCTTTTGTTTTCACAACTCTTTCAGGGTAACTAGAGATTATCATTACAAAGGGACATAGATTGACCTGCCACATTCTGAATTGTTTAGCAAGTATACCCCCCTAAAAAACAACTGAATTTTCTTTTATCTGTTACCCCAAACCACTTATTAAATCATCTTGCTGTTGATATCACACAGGTGACCCAAATGCAAGTTATATCTGTTCATGTTGCCTTTACCTTTATTAACCTTTAGAGTATTATTAAGTTGTTCTTCAATTTATCCTGTGAAAATGGGCCAAATTTTTGACATATAAATTATTACAGCTATAAATCCGTGCTTGATCTATTTAGAATTTAAGTGAGGACAGTGCAGTGTTATGTCTCTGTTCACTTGCTAATTATGTAACAGGGGTCATAGGTTTCATATAGAAACTCTCTGCCATTTCTTTTTGTTTCAGCTTGATTTCACATGGTTTTTCCTCACTGAAACAATTATGAAGTAGGTAGACCATGAAAGGCAAAAGTTAGTAGGTCTTCCTGATCCACCTCTGACAGGCAAGATAAAGAAAACCAGCCAATGCTTTTTAAAATATTTTTTTTTAATTTAATAAGTAGCTGTTTTCCTTGGACTTATTGGGAATGAATGAATGGAAGGGAGCCTTAGCCAATTTGTATGTATGTGTGTCCACAGAGCAAATAAGAAAAGGATTTGAGATTTAACAGTTAAAGAGTAGGATGGAGGTAGAACTAGATTTTGCTTCTAGCTCCAGGTTTTTTTTTTATTCTTCTTAGTGTTCTCTCTGTGCCCCATCTAATTCTCTAAATATATCAAAAGACAGGGGGCAGCAAGCCTTCCTAATTCCTCTTCTCAGTGCTATGTCAGAGATTGTGGTGAACAATCTGAACTCCCTGATTGATGGTTCAGGGGCGTTCCTGGACCACAAAGTCAGAAATAGCACAAGCTGAGAAAATTGAACTTAATGGTTTTTTTTTTTAAAGTGTAAATCAGTAATTTATCATTGTATACATGTATAGAGTACAAAGTAATGTTATAATTTATTAATACGATGTGGGATATTTAAATAAAGCTACTTAACGCTTCAAATACTTAACATTTTTTATGGTGTGATGCGGTTTCTGGTACTACCTCTCTTGTTGACTTATGTGTCACATTAGTCAGCTAGTGTCCTTTAGAATTCATTTTTCTCCTCTAGAAATGTCCCCCGTCATCCTCCCCACTCCCTACTCCATTTCTCCCTTTCCATCTCTTTTTCCCTCCTTCTCTTCCTCTCCCTCTCTCATTTACCTTCCTGATTCTTTCTGCTGTCTCTGAAAGGATGGAGTACTCCAACCCCAAGGTGGCATGACACCTCCATTTAGCCCTCTTTTTCTTCACAGTGCTCCCTAAATTCCCTAAAACCCAGATCAGTTCAAGTATTGTTTGTAATCCTTGCTTCTTAGCCAAGGACAGTGTCAAATCTATCTTTGTATTCTTAGTTCCTCGTATACTTCAGGCCAACTGAATTCCATCCAGTACGGAATTACTGCATTATTTTAACTCCCAGTAGTTAAAGTTCACAAACTTTTGCAGGTGAACTTTATAGCCACCCACATAGGGCAGACAAAAATCTACACACATTTTAAGAAAGGAAAAAACTATAGTAAGATTGTAATACTTAAGTCACATTTGACTTCTGCAGTTATAAAGTGCTAAACATGGCTTGTATTCTCTTTTGTTACCGGTATGTATTATTAGAATTTTAATATTAAAATGTGTATACATTTTTGGCACCCTCTCTATATACAGTAGAACCTCTGTAAGATGACTACCCAAGGGACTTTAACACACTGGTCCATATCCAGAGGTGGTCAACATAAGGAACTAGTTCCACTACTGTACTGATACATACATGTGGTGCATGTCTGGTCTATGAAAATCATGTCAACTTAAGGAGGTGATCAATGTATGGACATGGCCAACTTTAGAGGTTCTACTGCGTATAAAATCTTTCTTAATGTTTAAGTCTTTAATAAATAAATAGTAAGCTCCTTAATGACTAATATTGTTTTATTCATTTCAGTACTTTGTACAGTGTTTTTACAGCATTTTGTATGAAAATCTTTTTGTTTCATAACAGATGGGTGAGTAGGTGTAAATATTTAAATGAATGCTTTTTTGCATGAAGATTATTCCATTGTTTCTCCCTAAGTTTTTGATAAGGCTTTGCCCTACTACTTTTTTTGATTTCCTGTTTCTTTTTACCATAGAAGTAAAGAAAGAAAGGAGGAAGGAGAAAGAAAAAGAAAAATAGAAATATTACATAAAATCACAGTATGTGGCATACCCAATAAAAATTGGAAAATAGAAAGTCAAAAAAATAAAGGAGAAAGACCGTTTAACAAATTTCAAAACAATTGACCACTGATGCGTCATTAAATGTGTTCCGCCCTTGTTGTACCATATTATGTTTTTTTATGTTGCTATCAATGCAATTTACTATAGAACCCCAATGTGCCATTGCCATGCTTGGTCATTTCTTTAAATTATTTAATCCTTAAAGTAGCTTTTATACTCAGCTCTTTTAAAACACAGATGTTCTCAAACAATATCTTTCGGCTGCCAGTTATTCTATAAAAATTCAAATCATTATTATAATTAAGAAAGTTAAAATTTTATTTATGCATTCAGACTTCAGAAGTATAAGATACTAATTCATGAAACATGAAAAAATAATGGATTAAAGTGGGGAATTTTGGCAATTTTATCATTGAGTTCTTTGATAAAATTTTATTTGAATGGATTTCATAGCAGTAGAACCATCTTGAGTCACTGCTATTCATAAAAACTGTAATAACAAAATCCATATGCATGTAGTTGTCAGCCCATGTCAAACCCAATAGAATTTAGATGAGTTGCATGACAGATACCTACCGTGTGTGTGTCTGTGTCTGTGTGTGTACTGCCTATATGTATGTGCGTATATGCATATGAATGTATACACACACATACACGCCTTAAAGATTCCCCCTGCGATCAAAACTGAAAAAAAAGTTACAGCACAGGCCAATTGAGAAAAAAAATTAATTAGCAACTTCCTCTGAGTTGCTTTTCATACCATGAAAGTCAAAGTGATATTTTAGTCTTGTGTATATGTTTCTGAGTATTATCTTCAGGTGAGAGTAGTTATGTTTACATCACTATTTTTTGTAATCATAGGGCAATTTACAGCATTTATTCAAGCTATGGAGAAAAAGTATAAATTTCAAATAACACATTGATCTCATTAAAAGATTCTTTGGGGTGGCACCTGTGGCTCAAAGAGGTGGGGTGCCCGCCCCATATGCCAGAGGTGGTGGGTTCAAACCCAGCCCTAGCCAAAAACTGCAAAAAAAAAAATACTTATTCTTTGCATTTTAATATTCTTTCTTTCCATAACTCTTTGTTTTTCAATATTGGTTAATAAAGTATTGGTCAATCGGGGCGGCACCTGTGGCTCAAAGGAGTAAGGTACCAGCCCCATAGGCCAGAGGTGGTGGGTTCAAGCCCAGCCCCAGCCAAAAACTGCAAAAAAAAAAAAAGTATTGGTCAATGGAATTAAGAGAGTGGCTTATATATATATACATACAAGATTAATAAAGCTCTTTCCTGATTTTATATGAAAGTTTTTAACACAATGAATACCAAAGTAAGTAGCCTTTAAACTCACTAACACAAAATCATCACTCAAAGTGAGCCCTGTGGATTTTACGTAATAGACAATGTATGTATCTTTTGCCAATACTTCGATATGTGAGAATTAAAGACACAGAACTACTCTGCCTTCTTTCACAGTATATAAGCTGTCTAGGTATGTTTTTGGTAATTATATTAGAATGTGGGGCAAGTGCAAACTCAACAGTGAGACAAAAGGGAAAGACTGGTAAGAGAGTGGTGATTTGCAAACAGAAATTCATAAAAGGGAGAAATGCCGGGTTCAAAATTAGGGGTATATGAAAACAAGTGTATCAATGCTATGCCTAAAAAATATTAAACAGAGGAGTAAACACATGAATTTATTGGGGTTTTTTCTCTCTGCTGCCTGGGAATTGTTTCTTAGTCATACTCATTCCAGGTATCTTCCTGGGAAATTTTACTTTCTCATTCTGGACACCTTTAAAACAAAGTATAGCCTAATCTTAGAATGGCTCCTGCATAGTATGTGGTTGATAACCTAGCAGGTAGCAAAATAACAGTTTATTTGGGGATTTGAGGGGTGGGATCCTAAACAGAATTTCCTGGCCCAGCATGTGCGCAGCTGTAGCAGAGACTGTGATTTTAGTCCTAACTAGACTAAATTGAATGTATCATCACTTCACTCTTGTGCCTTGCATAGAAATGTTAGCATAGACTTATACATAGCGAGCATTTTTAAAAGTGGTGAGAAAGCTATGACTTTCTCCCAGCCTGTACGCTTCAGGTAATACATGAAACACACGTGGTAAAATACAGAGGATGGATCTTGTGAATAGTCGTAACATTGGCAATTAACATTTAAAACCCAAGCATTAGATTCTACCAAAGATTAATGTACATGTATGTATATAGATTTCGTTAAGGTTTTAAGTTAAGTGGCCACCAGAGTTTACCTCAGACTGAGTATTAAACATACTGAACTAGTATGGGCTTGCCATCTATATAATAATATGCTGAATATTTTTTACAGGACTATGATTTTATTCTCAAAAGTAAAAATTCATTAAAATACCCAAGTTAGACTTACTATCTCTAGTGATTTTCTTTTAGCTGTTGACTATCTTTAGTGAATTATCCTTGACTTTTGCCTTGCCTTTGTTCTTTTTGTCAAGCCAACAATAGTCAGGTTTTGCTGTACACTGGTTTCTTTACTGTGTAGATGTTGTTATGGCCATGACTTTCATAGAATAATTATTTTGATTAAGCTAAGCGATTAAAATTAGTCTTGCATGAGGAAAGAATACACTTGGGAAGCCGTGATGGATGGACTCCAGTCTTTGGAGTGTTTAGTTCTGCCAGCATTTTCCAGTTGAATAGAAATTCACCTCCCAGTTTGGTTTGGGTGACGATGAATGGATCTTGAGACCTGAGTGTTTTCTAGGAAAAGACAGAAAGTGATAAATAATAAAAGACGTCAACGTGAATATTCACATATGTTCTTGTAATTTTTCTCAATTTTTTTGCTTTGATGAACAACATCATTACTGAAATAATTAGTGTTAATTAATATCATGTCATTTCTTTGTAAATGGTAGTTTAGTGTTACAATTAGACTAATTAGTATACAGCATAGCTTGGTGACATGATAAATCATAGAGTAGAATGTGCTGGTTCTTAGCCATTTTGATATATTAGCTAATTCACTTGGCTCAACAACAACAAAGGAAAAGAAAGGGAATGAAGGAGTAAGAACAACAACGACAAAGGTATTGTGGCCACATGTTCAGTTTTTTAATTTTTCCAGCAAGTTCCTGAGTATTATGAATTGTTGATATCCTACATCATTTATTTTTCTATGGGTAAGTCATAGTCCTCGTTTGAAACTTTAAAGGATAAGTTCACAAATAAGTAAAACAAATGAAAATAAAAGATGACTTCTACATGTTCTGGATTTGAATGCGCTACATCATACTCAGTATTTTATTTTTCCAAGATTACTCCTGGTAAAACTGACAGCTATCTGCAACTTTATTTTTCAGAACCTATGCGGACTCCAAAGACTTTGAAGATTGCTGAAATACAAGCAAGACGCATTGCTGTGGACTGGGAGTCCTTGGGATACAACATTACTCGTTGCCACACTTTTAATGTCACTATCTGCTACCATTATTTCCGTGGGCACAACGAGAGCAAGGCAGACTGTTTGGACATGGACCCCAAAGCCCCCCAGCATGTGGTGAGCCATCTGCCACCCTATACAAACGTCAGCCTCAAGATGATCCTGACCAATCCCGAGGGAAGGAAGGAGAGTGAAGAAACGATTATTCAAACCGACGAGGACGGTATGCTCACACTTTGTTATTCTAACATGAATAATAAATTTGCTTAATATTTTCCCTAGATTACCCAATACTGAATTGGATTCTGAAATCTGCTAAAATCTCGTAATGGGGTCAACTTTGGAAGAAGTTAGCATTTAATGAAACTCAATATTCTTCAGAGAAGCATCCAAACAGTAAAAGAAGTATACATCTGTTGACTTCTCTTTTTATACAATGATACAGAAGTGGCAACTACCCTAAAAGCTTAAATATATATTTTTTCTTATTGAATGTTCAAAAGTAATTTTCATTATCCATGGTGGTATATCAGTTCACCTTTTGGTGAATGCACCCAATAAAAGGTTTAGGTTTTTGCTTACAAACTAATACTAGCTGGTTTTATTTTCCTAAAATTTGAAAACAACAGTGTTCACTTTTTCTATTTATTTTTTGATGGCTTTATGTAAGTCACAAAATAAAAGAAGGTGCCAGTTCTTATCTTCGTATCCAAATAAAGGCCTTTATTAGATAGTAGCAAGTTAAACTCCTTTCTATATGTAATGTCATTCAAGTAACTGAAGTATACCTTGTCTAATTTTTATATGTGTTACTTCTGAATAATTAAAGTAAGTACAGAAATTTATATTAATATTATATAGAATAGACACCTGGTATAGCCCTATAGTATATCATAATGTGAATATGAATATATTTCCTAATTCAACCAAAATCTCTTATTTTATATATATACAAAATTCTACAATGATGATATTCTGATAATAACAATGATGTATTCTTTTCAATGATGTATTCTAGAACACAATACATTTCAAAATTTCCTTTTATGAATGAAGGCATATAAGGAATAAAAGGTATGCCGTACCTAGTAGATTGAACTGAGGCAAAGCTAAACTGGGCATCTAGAATCTTGAGTTTTAAGTTCTCTTCAAGCTTAGCTCCCATTTCTAAATGATGGGTTCATAGGAAGCGATTTCTGAGGTTTCATCTCCCTCCAAAATTCTCTTTCAAGAGCTTGACAGGGCTACATTTTTTTTTCTGAGACCCCACCCCCCTCCTTCCCTCTCTCTGCTCTTCCTTTCCCACACCCTCTCCTTCCATCTCTCTCTGTTCTCCCTTTCTCCCAACCCCCACTGTGTCATTAATTGTCAGTAATTATCCTCATATGAAAATTGAATACGTAGCAACATGTTTGCTACATGTTTATTTGGATTTCAGAAAACAGGATGTGTCTTTTACAGCTAGATTTTCCCGGCTTCCCTCAGGTTCTAAACTTTAGGCTCAGATGTATCTTAGGTGCCTCCCAAGTATGAGGTTGCCATGAAATAGATTAATATGCCATAGTTTCTAGAAATACTTCCTAACACTTCAAACTCTCCCACTCTGAAATATGGAAATGACCCTGTAGTTTTGTTTTAATGAGAGAAGTGAGAACCCTTGGGCCCCCTTTAGCTCAGATGTAGAAGGAAACAATACAGTTCTCAAACTATACATGGAGTCATTCTCATATTCCTAAAATTTCATAGAATAAACCTAAGACTTATTTATGATAAATAGATTTGTCATGTTGATTACCTCAGCTATCACGTTTGAATTTGTGCCTAATTGAAGTGGCAACAGTATTTAAGCAACAAACCCAATCCTAGCATATAAACACACAAACACAGGTATATTCCATCCCCCTACACACAACTCAATACATGTTTATGCAAGAAATAATGGGTAAGAGTAATTGTTTTGTATAGGCATGATAGAAATGAAAAATCTAAGCATACTCGTAGATTCAAAAGCTCTGAAAAATCTGTACCTCATAAACAGGAATGTATATTACAGTGTATGGGTCGTACTATGCATTTTGTAACCCAGGTCCTTAGTCATAAAGGTGTACTCACATGTTTTATTGCCTGCATTTAAAATTTAAAAAAATCAAAACAACATGGTTTCTTAATTGGTAGTGGTAGACTTGGTTACAAAAGTTTTATGTTTTCTTTAGCCAATCACTGTCCAGCCATACAATGCATTTTGATGGTATTTTTTATTGGTTTGTCTTTCTTTCCCACAAAGAATAGAATTCAGTCAGGCTTATTTAATCTTTTTTTATATTGCATTAAATTTTTAAATGCATTTTCAGTACACATATGACTAGACTAATAATCAGGGAATGAATTGCTTTGGAATTTTAAATTATGCCCTGCATTGATCAATCTTAAGACTGTGCTGGGTTTTTTTTATCCAGAATAGTCTTGGGAAAATAAAATGACATTAGCTGTATATTCTAATTTTAATATTATTTTCAAACCTAATTGTAGTAACCTTTTTTCATAGAATTTTTTTACGAGTCAATGATACTGAAAAGCTTCTTCTTATTTCATAGTGTGGTCACCAATGAATCGCTTCTGTTGTGAGTGTGTTTTTTTGTTTGTTTGTTTTATTCACATAGCATTTAGTGACTGTAAATCACTAAATTGTGAAAAAATGTTATGAAGCATTTGTAAGTAACTCAGTCTTCAGATCTGCACATGTGAGCTTTTGGTACTTGATGAGTCTTAATGTTCCTTCGGGGGAAAAGAATATTTAAATCATAATCTGTTGTTGCAAGATCGATGGATTATGATGATCTGATTAAGTCTATCTTGCTAAATGATTGCTGGCCTATATACGTGGAAAAGGGATAAATTATCAACCACCTAATAAAAGGATATAATTTTATGAAAAGAATTCTGGGGACACCCATAAATCACAAGAGCAAGGCTAGAACGATTTCCCACCAGAACCCTAAGGTAGAATTTATACTTAATTTATTGCACACATTTTTTAACGCATGGGCAGAATTTTTCATATGAGGTTTTGTTTTCATTTTTTATTCCAGCATTCATAAAAATCAATATGATGAAGTTAGCTCAGCAGAAAAGCCTGGTTTGGGGACATTTTTTTGAGACTACAAAGCTATTTTTAAATGTACATTTATTACATTTTAAAGGCCATAATGCTTATTTAATATAATCTTGCCCCACCCATATATCATTTTTTTCCGTTTTGGGAGTTATATTTTAAAGAACTTTCAACAAAAATTAGCTGAAACAGCACTCATGTAAATCTCAAACAGGGAATAAAAGTCAGCATTGTGTCTCCGTTACAAATTGTTGATGTGGAAATGTGAAGTGACATTCCCGGCAATCTGTAGACTGCCAAGATAATGATTCTAGTAACTTCACGTTGTATTAACACAAATCATAATTACATGGAGACATTGTCTCTTATAACTGCAAACGTCCTCTTCCATCAAATGTAGAGAGTTATTGACTGTAACTGGTCTGTGGCCACACCTCACCCCCGCTTCTTTATGTGTGGTTTGTAGTTCCTCTAAGTGTAGGTAACTCTTGCTCCCATCCACTCACTGTACTAGTCCAACTATAATATAAGTAGCACAGCACTCTCTTACCCATAACTTCCCCACAAACTTTTCCATCTTACAAATGTGACCTGTAGGTACTTGGAGTGAATTCTACTGACAAAATAGAACGTGTACAAGAAGAGCATAGAAATACAAAATTCAAGGGAAACTGCTTTCCAATTCTACCCCTCTGTCAATGCAGAATTATATCAGCATTTTAAACAGTCACCGTTTGGGCCCAATTTGAAATACACCCCTTCTATTTCATAGTATTTCAAAGCCAAGTTGTGTTGGGGGGCCATGACTGTTATTGTGCCATGAAATAAACTTTAATTTACTAATTGGGATTTTGCTCCCTCCACCCCCTGACATCTACTTTCCGTTTGAGACATACAAAAAAGAATATCTTTTCCTTAATTACAATCATGAGTTTGTCATTTGATGGAGCAGAAACAAGAGGTACTCTCTTGAAAAACCAACCGATGCCCATGGCTGCCTCAGCAGTATCTGCAGATGGCACACAGGGACTGTCACTGCCCTTCTGTTGCCTGGCTGCATGGCCTGAGCTGAAGCTACAAAGCAGGAGTGGCGCGATGTCTTTGGTTACCTTCCCTCTGTGCCTTCAGCTGACAGACGCGGAAACATACCTTCTGATGTTTGACTGGGGCATCTTTTCTATTTATTGTGGATTTCTTTCCTTTATGAATTTACAATTAATGTGCCAAATTATGTTGTCTGTCTCAGAGGTCATAGCATCATCCATAGTCACCTTAGAAATAGAAATAAACCTTACTCTTGTGACAGATCATTCAGAATCTCTCGATGCTGCTGGCCACGATGCAACATTTCCTGTGATCCAGTGATTTTTAATTGATTTCAGTCCTCACAAAATTGCTGTTTACTTTGAAACAACATTTCCAGATAATGTCATGTGTGAAGTTCACTGAAACATTCGATTAAGGGAAAATATTAATTAAAAAGCATACTTGTCCAATATTAGGTGATATTTTTAAAAGAAAACAAGGTTTTAAGCAAGTGGGACAGATAGCATATATTTTAATATATGATCAGAATTAGAAACTGTATATTTATGTGAATAAATGAGGTATTTAAATATATAAAAGGAAAATACGTAATACAATTCCCAAATAACAAACATCCAACTTATGTACAACTCCCACTCACAAACAAATATACCTATTTCAACCTATGTACAAATTCAACTTAAGTACAGAACTTACCTTGTTAATACCCAGGGATGGGGACTACCTGTTAGCTGAAGTGTCTTGTGTTTGGTCAAAAGAAGCTGAGACATGATTCCGCCTTGCCATTGAGTGTTGCCTGTTATGTGACATTTGCAAATCTGGTCATAGTTTGGTACTATGATACTTCAAAAGGAGTTATGCAGATTGTTGAGTTTTAAACAAGTCTAATTTTACAAAATGCCTGATTCTTAGCTTTGAAAAAGTGATGTTCATTTAAAATCAATGACATTTGAACCTATGCATGTATAACATGTAACATAATTTTTTTAATTGTAGTTAATTAAAATTAACAATTTAATATCTAATTATAGTAACACTGCCTTTTTAAATTATAGAAAATAAGCTATAAAAGTCAGGTTGCTATTAAGGGGCATTTCTAGTCAGTGCTATGTGATTTGGCGTTTGAGTCCAAAGAGTGCTAATTATTATTATAATTCATTGTTTTATGAACTTTGTTTATAGAGACTCTTTAGGGGATTATCATAATCTTCAAAAAATCTTTCAGGGAAATATAACCCTGTTCTTGAAACAAATTACAAATAAGATCTTCATGTTATTAGAGGTATACAACAGAGAAAATGAGAATACATAATTTATGCAATTCTCAGAGGTGATAGAATATTCTCTTGAATAAAAATTACTTTGCATTTCCACATTTTCTGCTGTATAATTTTATAGACTTTCTTTATGTTCCCATATATCAAAGTAAAGTCAGAAGATGGGTCATATAGTTTATTTTCTTTTGAAGAATGCGTTTTTATTTATTTTATGTTTAATTTTGTTTATCTTGCCTACACAATTTGTTTTTTCTTTTTCTGATATCAACATTCTCATAACCAAAAAATGCATATATTTGTAGTGCCTGGTCCTGTACCAGTTAAATCTCTTCAAGGAACATCCTTCGAAAATAAGATCTTCTTGAACTGGAAAGAACCTTTGGATCCAAATGGAATCATCACTCAATATGAGGTATTGGGAGAACAAGGAAGTTAATTGAAATGTGAATTGAAGGAATCTTAGGGGGGAAAAAAAGGAAAAAGTTAGAGGGAAGTAATGGAAAAGAAGTAAGTGAGGAAGGATTAGGGATTGGAATCATTCTTTTTTGTCATAATTTGTGAACTCTTTGATTTTAAAATTGAGTATCAAAATATACATTGTAGAGTATTTAGAATTTTCATGTTCTTAAAGTAAAGGCATGCTTTCTGTTGCTGTTTTATTATTTTAGGGAAGCAGGATTATCCTGGTCACACAGACTTTCTGATGGTTATAGTAATGAATAATTACACATAAAAGTCTTAATTTTCATATCTATAATATTAAGAAACTCATATCATTCTGGGATGTAGGAGAGCCCATTGAATGTCAGTTGTTTCAGAGTAAGGAATTAACACCAAAAAGCAGGTACACTGTAACTGACTACTCCCGAGCTTCATGTCAAATTTGAATATAAATCCTTATCTTTTCAAATAAGAGAAACTAAAAAGAAAAAAAAAATGATGGGAACATTTTAATCCTACAAACATGTAGTTCTCTTCCCACATGGTCAGTGTTGATTAGAGAGCATAAAGGCTTAAATTTCTAGTGACTAGAGAATGAATCCTGGGGATGAGAATCACTAGTTCAGTCTTACATCTTGTGACTATGTGAGCATATTTGAATACTCTGTACATGAAATTCGTTATGTGACTTGGACAAAACATAAAATATGTTAATAATAAACATTTATTGAACACGCTATGTTCCATGTGTGTTTTGCATGTATGTATGCATGTCTAGGTAAATTAATTTATGCATATTATCTTGTCAGATATAACTCTAGATATATCTGTAGGTAGATGCTGAAAAATAAAGAGAGGGAGAAAGATAAATACCGAATGACATGAGTAACCATAGCAAAGCGAGGAGGAAGACATGTGGGAAGAGGTTCTGAATGATTCCACGTGGGGGCCCTTTCACACTACCATATTTTAAAAGGGTTTATTGACAATTGTTGTTACTAATATTGGATTTATGTGTAATAGGTAATATATTTCTTCTTAAAACAGGTCAGCTATAGCAGCATAAGATCATTTGATCCTGCAGTCCCAGTGGCTGGACCTCCCCAGACCGTATCAAATTTATGGAACAGTACACACCATGTCTTTATGCATCTCCACCCTGGAACCACATACCAATTTTTCATAAGAGCCAGCACAGTCAAAGGCTTTGGGCCTGCCACAGCCATCAACGTGACCACCAATATCTCAGGTATGCAGATGAATAAAGTACAAGTGGAATTGATTGTGCTCATGGTTTATAGTAGCGTGTCCTGAGGAATTACATACACACCCAGAGATAGCTCATCTCCTTTATTGGATCTTTAATATAGTTATGCGTGATTGAAGGCACATTATAGTATTATTTGTGTACAGATTATTATTGATTATATGTAGTGTGCCCAGACCTAAACACGTTTCAAATAGTCACTTTTGATAGTCTTTTAAATATTACATTATGTCTTTATTTAAAATCTTTTTAGAGTTCATTATAAATGCTAATGGATCATACTTTTGAGGAGTTGGTAATTATTATGGTAGCAGAGCTTTACTGTAAATGGATTGTCTCAAGAAAAGGGTCAAAGATCCTTGCTCTGATATTATAGTACAACATAGCTTGTCTTTTTTCCATTTGCTCTGATGTTCTGATAATTTTAAGCAAACAGGTTTTCTTTCTCTCTTAGAAATCTTACATAAATGCATCCAAACTTCAGATTGGGAACATGCAGGAGAATTTTAGGCAGATAAACAAATATAATTAAGTTTTACACTCTGTTATGTTCACAGTTGCATAGTTTGCATTTGACTAGATTATTTACAGATCTTATTTCTCCTTCAGTCAAATCAGTTAAACCTGATTAAATTCTTATTAAGATTTGGCATTGAAATACGTCCTAAATTTACCAAAGTTTTATATAATGTTTTCTCTTATTTATTTAATATTATTAAAATGAACATATATTATTGAATAGTTAAATTTGAAAAATAAATGTTTTAAAAGTCAGCTGCATAATAAAGTTATATTAGTACAAGATAATAAATATACTAATTTTGACTTTGTAAATTATTTTTATTTATGTTCATTTTTATTATAGTTCTATATAGCATATACTAATGATGCATCAGAATATTCATTAACAATTTTACCATTTTTCAGAAGTTACAACATTTGTATCATAAATATGAGGATGCTACATGCTCTAAATTCATGCTCCCTAGTTTGTTTTAAGTCTAAAATTTTATTTGGAAATGTATTAAACAGAATCAAATGTTAGAAATTTATGTAATAAATAAAATTAGCTGTTTCAATATGAGCTGTAGACCCTTTGCATAACATTTGATTTATCTTAATGTTCTAATAAAAAGAATGTTAAAATATCATCCATTACATTAGAAAAAACAATGTTTTTAAATTGCTTGTTTATTTCCTGATAGAACAATTCTAAATTATCAGTTTAATATATTTATTCAGCCGCTTAACTTGAATATAAAACTTGACGATGTTATGATGTACTGACATGTGTTTTCTACCCTGTAGAATTAGCAGTATTGCTATAATTGAGTAAGATCTTTCAGTGGAGATGGATATATAATTTACATAAACATAAAACTGAAAACATTGAACAAACGTATGTTTTTTAGATCTATATATATACATACACCTATATACACACACACATATATACATACATACATACATATATGGTTCAGATATTATGTTTTATTTGAAGAGAAAGTTCCTTATAAAGACCTAACCACCCAGCTAGGCTTTTCTCTGAATTATTTAATTGCAGTTTCACTTGTATTAACCTAAGTACAAT
>CAUYQV010135560.1:0-25651 GCA_963574575.1 Galagoides demidoff
GCCTCCCAAGTAGCTGGGACCACAGGCGCCCACCACAATGCCCAGCCATTTTTTGGTTGCAGCCATCATTGTTGTTTGGCAGGCCCAGGCTGGGGATTCAAACCCGCCACCTTAGGTGTACGTGGCTGGCGCCTTAGCCAATTGAGCCACAGGTGCCGAGCCCCTTTCTAACTTCTAATAAAAGTCTTATCTTACCACTGATCTGTGCTCCATGGGTTCACTCTGTGAATGCCTGAGCTCAAGGACCTACTGAAGAGCAAAATTCTGATATCAGTAATAGTTTAACTCCATATACCCTAAGGAGTGTGTATTTTTTTTTCTATTTGATCATTATAAAATCAGGAATGAGCTATTTTTTGGTACTATATCTTTGAAACTCATTCTACATTTTAAGCACATAGGATGTCTCCGTTCACACCAGCCACATTCGAAGTGCTCGGTAGCTCTATGTGGCCAATGACTGACACATTGAAGTGCAGGTAGGAGGGTTTTTATTCTCCTGACAGGTGGCCTGAACCATGCTTTTTTGTCAGAGGAAACATATGTCTCTCCCTTCTATCCTCTCTCCTTTAGCTCAGGGGTGGGAGAAATGACACCCCAATGAGAAGGCCAGACAAACCCCAATTTGCACTTTCTTTCCTCCTCCCCTTCAGCATCCCCTTCAGCACTTAAGCCTTCCAGAAATGGGCTGTTAAACAAACACATCCTGCAGAAATAGGGGATTAGCCCAGAGTCACTGCAGACCCTTGTGAAACCACATTCCTACCCTTGGTTTCTCTGGTAACAAACCAACCTGCAACCCTGTAAATCTAACCTTGCAAAGATCCTGCCTACTTCCCTCCCCCCTCAACTGAAAAACGGTATTTAAAAAACCCTCTGTGATGACGGGTGAGAATTTGGGATATGAATCCATCTTGGTTGGCTAGCCAACAAAAGACCCCATATCTAATTTGAACTCAGTGTGCTGCATTTTCTTTATTATTCCACTCGAGTTAGGTACAACATTTGGAGGCCCCAGTGAGATCTCACCAGCCAGTTGGAGGGTTGGCCTCCCTGCATGGCCCCCTGGAGAGGGGAGGAATTATAGGGGAGGCACCCCCTGAGATGTCCCAGGGCCCTGTAATTTCCTGAACTCCTCCTGTGGGCTCCAACTTCCTCCTGAGGAACTCCAATGGACTCTACCAAAATTTTGGGTGGAAAACTCCCTCTAGAGAAGTTAAGTGTTCTATTTCTGTCCAAGTGTGCTTTCTTTGTGTTCAGAAAGTAACAATATGTTCCCAGAAGTGGGTCACAGAATATTCACTGGGAAGCCAGTGCCACCTGGATGGGGGTGGGTGCCCCAGGGAACCAGGATAGCATGCAGGGAGGACAACAGGGGCCCAAGAGGGAGGTGTAGAGACTCCTGAGGGCCACCCAGCAGAGAACCAAGATGGAGAGATAGGGACTCCTTAGGGCTGCCTGATGCTGGGTAGACCTGTCCCAGGTTCCTGGAAATACCAGGACAGAGGTTTGGGGGGAGCCTGGCCTGAGAGATGCATTTGATTTGTTCTTTGTTCATGTGTTTGTCATTGTTGCCATCTGTATGCCTGTTATTCTTATTGTCCCAATATAATTTCTATTCTTTTGGGGTTGGGTTCCCAATTGTGGGAGCTCAATAAAGTAAACCCCTCTCATCTCTCCAGTGGATGTTAAAGAACTTCACTGCTAACTACTCTGATTGTTGCAGGAAGACAAGGCCCAATGGAGAGAAAGAGCACCCAAACACCATGTTTATAAGAGGAAAGGCTTTGTTCACCCGCCAGGAGCTTAAGGCATTGAAGAATTCCAAATGGCCATGCTCCCTGACTGGCTTGGTCTTTCACTTTTTGTCTCCAGTCAGAAAGTTCCAACCCATAAGTACCTTTCTCATTGGCCAGTTTGAATTAAGAGGGAAAATCTGTTCCAGCCCCCAAAGAACTACAAGATTTCACAGAAGTGGAAATTTCCAAGTTCCAGGAGGTTATGTTTACAAATTCCCAAAAGTCACCATGGAGAGGACCCTGCAGGGGTATTCTTGTGGTCTCCTTGAGAAGACCTGTTCTCGGCTCGGTGCCTGTGGCTCAATTGGCTAAGGTGCCAGCCACGTACACCTAAGGTGGCGGGTTTGAATCCCCAGTCTGGGCCCGCCAAACAACAATGATGGCTGCAGCCAAAAAATGGCCGGGCGTTGTGACTGATGCCTGTGGTCCCAGCTACTTGGGAGGCGGAGGCAGGAGACTCGCTTGAGCCCAGGAGTTGGAGGTTGCTGTGAGCTGTGATGCCATGGCACTATACCCAGGGGGATAGCTTGAGGCTCCGTCTCAAAAAAAAAAAAAAAAAAAGAAGACCTGTTCTCCTAGACTTCACCATTCTCAGGTAGCCTCTCTCATGTTGCCTATGGAGTCAGGTTTTCTTTCTTTCTTTCTTTCCTTCCTTCCTTCCTTCCTTGTAGAGACAGAGTCTCACTTTATCACCTCCATAGAGCGCCATGGCATCACACAGCTCACAGCAAACTCCAAACCCTCGGCTTAGACAATTCTCTTGCATCAGCCTCCTAAGTAGCTGGGACTACAGGTGCCCCTCCACAATGCCCAGCTTTTTTTTTTGTCACTGCAGTTTGGCCAGGACCAGGTTTGAACCTGCCACCCTTGGGTGTTAGATTGCTGGAAGAACTAGTGAGAGGTGTAGGAGAGAGTATGGACTCTAGGGGAGTGTTGGTCCACCTCCTATGGCTAAGTGGTAGTTCAAGTAAGAAATCGAGGCTGCCCAGGTTAAGAAATGAGTTAGAGGCTTGGCACCTGTGGCTCAAGTGGCTAAGGCACCAGCCACATACACCTAAGGTGATAGGTTCAAATCCAGCCCGGCCCGCCAAATAACAATGACCGCTGCAACCAAAAAATAGCCAGGCATTGTGGTGGGTGCCTGTGGTCCCAACTACTTGGCAGGCTGACACAAGAGAATCACTTAAGCCCAGGAGTTGGAGGTTGCTGTGAGCTGTGATGCCATAGCACTCTACCCAGGGGGATAGCTTGAGGCTCTGTCTCAAAAAAAAAAAAAAAAAAAAGAGAAATGAGTTAGAATTGTGTGCATATAAGTGCTTGGAAACTTACTGAGACAGGTAACACTGAAACTTACCGTAAGACTGGCCTCTGTCTGTATCTCTGTCTGTAGGCGTCCTCAAACTAAGGCCCACGGGCCACATGCAGCCCTCCGAGGACATGTATCTAACCCGCTGGGTGTTTTTGCCACCACTGCCTGTCCTTTTAAACTATAGTCCGGCCCTCCAATGGTCTGAGGGACAGTGAACTGGCCCCCTGCTTAAAAAGTTTGAGGACCCCTGCAAGTGTTTGTAGTTTATCTGAGGGAGGAGATAAGAAGCACACGGGGGAAGCCTGCCCTGTTAAAAACTGTGCTGAAGGATTTTGAAAAAAGGCTTGTGGGAGACTGCTGCAACCATGTCTCTGGGAACATTGAGACCTTTAAACAAGAATAACTTAAATGCCCCATTGTTCAGGTGATTATGGTATCATTTAAGATAAAGTTGGTTTTAAGCCTGTTATTAAAGTTCAAATGTTCAAAGATTATAGAACTGCCACCTCTGTAATAATTCTAAGTTTACTGGATTTGACTGTGAGCTTGTGTTCTTGATTTTTAATTTTTTAGAGACAGAGTCTCACTTTATTGCTCTTGGTAGAGTGCCGTGGTAACATAGCTCCCAGCAAACTCCAACTCCTGGGCTTAGGTGATTCTCTTGCCTCAGCCTCCCAAGTAGCTGGGACCTCAGGCACCCACCACAACACCCACTATTTTTTTGTTGCAGTTTGGCCAGGTTCAAACCCACCACCCTCAGTAAATGGTGCTGGCTCCCTACCCACTGAGCACAGGCACCATCCAATTTTAAACCTCTAAATTGTGAGGCCTATGAGCACATTCCCCTACTTAGGCCAGTAAGTGCAGAGCACAGTCTAACCCACATAACGTCTTTCTTCCCTGCTCCAACTTTGCCCACTAACTGTCCTAAGAAAAACTGGGTAGTCCAGATTTTCTGCTTCCTGTCTTGGATACAGGTCCTGCCCTTGGTGGCTAACTTTGGCATGTGGCCATGTGAGATTTAAGGGAATAATGAGAAGACATCAGAGAGAATGCCTATCTCAGGGTTTTGTTACTAGAGTTTCCTTCTTTTTTTTTTTTTTTTTTTGAGACAGAGCCTCAAGCTATCAACCTGGGTAGAGTGCTGTGGCATCACAGCTCACAGCAACGTCCAGCTCCTGGGCTCAAGTGAGTCTCCTGCCTCCACCTCCCAAGTAGCTGGGACTGCAGGTGCCCACCACAACGCCCGACTGTTTTTTGGTTGCAGCCATCATTGTTGTTTGGTCAGCCCGAGCTGGATTCGAACCCACCAGCTCAGGTGTATGTGGCTGGCACCTTAGCTGCTTGAGCCACCAGCACTGAGCCTAGAGTTTCCTTCTTTAATGAGTCCTTGGTCTCAGGAATTAAGAGTTAAGTCCATGGGCCACAGATCAATGATAAAATGGGATTTTGTTGGATGGAGGGGCATGCAGGGAGAGTGAAAAACTCCAGATCTTCTGGCAGGGGGGAGGAGGCCCAAGGCAGAGGTCTCCTGCTTGGGTCCTTTGTCTAGAATTAATATTGGCCCTAAAAGAAATTTTGGCCAGGACTTGATAGATAGATGGAAAAGCACCTTTACAAGCTGAATGAATGTTTCAATAAATAAATGAATGCAGTCCTTCCCCTGGGGCAGGATTATTAGGTCTTTATAGTTTTTGCTGTAAGAAAGGGATTAAAGCACTACTCCCTGTTCATTCCCTCTACTCACTGCTTTGTTTGTGACTTTGCTGGAGTTCAGAGAGTGTGGCCTGCAGGGTGCAGCTTATTTGTGCCTAGAGATGGGAGTCTGATTTTTGAGCTCACCTGAGCCTGAAAAATGGGGAATCCCTGTCTAGGCCTGAATGAAAAAATTCCTGTAGCAATGTTATAGTCCATAAAATGTGAGGGAAACTAAGTCTTTGTCAAAGAATAAGATTCTTATCTTTTAAACCTTCTTATTTCTTCGGCCTTAGTAGACTGCTGTGCTGTTACAGCTCACAGCAACCTCCAGCCCTTGGGCCTAGGCAATTCTCCTGCCTCAGCCTCTTGAGGAGCTGGGACCACAGGCACCTGTCACAATGCCTGACTATTTTTTTGGTTGCAGCTGTCATTGTTGTTTGGCAGGCCCAGGCTGGATTTGAACCCACCAGCTCAGGTGTATGTGGCTGGCGCCTTAACCACTTGAGCTATAGGCATCAAGCCACCTGGCTATTTTTTGTTGCAGTTTGGCTGGGGCCAGGTTTGAACCTGCCACCCTAGGTACATGGGGCCAGCACCCTACTCACTGAGCCACAGGTGCCGCCCCCTTTTAAACCTTCTAATTATCAGTTCTACTAAGTGAATAATTAACTTCATAGTAAAACGTGATTGTATTTGGTGAAAAGTGATTTTTTTTTTTTTTTTAGAGACAGAGTTTCACTTTGTCGCCTTGTGTAGAGTGCTGTGTCGCCACAGATCACAGCAACCTCCAGCTCTTAGGCTTAGGTGATTCTCTTGCCTCAGCTTCCCGAGTAGCTGGGACTATAAGCGCCCACCACAATGCCCAGCTATTTTTTTGTTGTTGTTGTTGTAGTTTGGCAGGGGTTGAGTTTGAACCCACCCTCTGCATATGGGGCCAGCGCCCTACTCACTGAGCCACAGGTACTGCCCATCAATGATAACTTTAATTCATCTCAGAAAATATTTTTGTAACTGGCCGAGCCCAAGTTTGCCCTTCCTGGGGTAGGGTGTCTGCCCCATATACCAAGAATGGTGGGTTCAAACCCGGCTTCACCCAAATTGCAACAAAAAAAATAGCCCTCACGTGGTGAGGGAGAGGATGGACGGTGTCAAGGTGAGAAGTGGTTACATGAGCCTGTACACATGCGCTCCCAAACACACATGCACTCCCCAATCAGTGCACATAAACACCAGGGAAGGTGGAGTAAATCCCGTAGATTGTCCCAGTGCTACTTTCCTGGTTTTAAAGTTGTATTCCAGGTAGAGAAGATGTTAAATTGGGAGAAATCACACAGAGCCAAAGCCCTGACACCCAGAGGGGTCCTTACCCTGGAGGTGGATGGGACCTTGTTGAGCTAGTAAAGCTCTCCTTGCACTTGGCCCCTGGTGGCCTCTGCACATGCACCCATAACACTCAAGGGAAAGATCAGGAGAGGAGGACAGAGGGGAGCTGGAGTGCTCACATTTCCGTTCTTCATGCACACTGCACTTACTCCCCAACTAGCTTGCCACAGAAACAGACTCAATGTGCAAAGAAACGACTGGACCACACAGTCTCCTTGCTCCCTGGTAGGAAAGCTGTGACTCTGATGGGAGGTGCCCTATTGGCCATAACTGGCAAACAGAGTCTTTTAGAACCAAAGTAGTGGAAACATTAAGAGAACACATTAAATGTATTTAAAACATGGGTGGTGCCTGTGGCTCAGGGGGTAGGACACAGGCCTCATATACCAAGGGTGGCGGGTTCAAACCCAGCCCCAGCCAAACTGCAACAAAAAAATAGCTGGGCATTGTGGCAGGCACCTGTAGTCCCAGCTACTCAGGAGGCTGAAGCAAGAGCCTAAGCCCAGGAGTTGGAGGTTGCTGTGAGCTGTGACACTACAGCACTCTACCAAGAGTGACATAGTGAGAGTCTGTCTCTTAAAAAAAAAAAGAAAGAAAAAATGCTCCTGTCCCAGGATTATGGAGACTGAAAATATTCTAAGACAAATTTGAGGCTCCAAATAGCTTGATTCTACTTTTATTTTGAACTTTTTGGTTTTTTTTGAGACAGAGTCTCATTATGTTGCCCTCTGTAGAGTACTGAAGCATCATAGCGCACAGCAGCCTCAAACTCTTGGACTTAAGCGATTCTCGTGCCTGAGCCTCCCAAGTAGCTGGGACTACAGGCACCCCCCACCATGCCCAGGTATTTTTTATTGCAGTTGTCATTGTTGTTTAGCTGGCCCGGGCCAGGTTCGAATCTGCTACCCTCAGTGTATGTGGCTGGCACCATAACCACTGAGCTACAGGTGCCAAGCCCAGATTTTTTTTTTTTTTTGTAGACACAGAGTCTCACTTTATCACCCTGGGTAGAGTGCTGTGAAGTCACTGCTCACAGCAACCTTTAACTCCTGGGTGTAGGTGATTCTCTTGCCTCAGCCTCCTGAGTAGCTGGGACTATAGGCACCCACCACAATGCCTGACTATTTTTGGTTGCAGTTTGGCTGGGGCTGGGTTGGAACCCACCACCCTCGGCATATAGGGCTGGTGCCCTACTTATTGAGCCACCGGCGCCACCCTGAGCCCAGATTCTTATTAATAGGCTGCCTCATCCATTTCTGAGAGAATCTATTCTCCTGCCAAACAGCAGCAACTTTATAAATTTCTACTAACATATCCCTCCACTTTTCATATCCTTCATTTGTTTTTTCTTAAAAATAAATAAAAAAAGAATTTAAAAACCCTTAACCTTTTTCTTTTTTTCTGGATAGGTAGGAAATAATCATGTGGTACAAGAGATTGAAATGAATAGTTGGACTTAGAGTCTGATGGGCATGGAGGCATTTCTGGAAGGACACCGAGATGGCTGCCCAGGGAGAGCCCCACGTCCAGTTCAAGCTGCTATTGGTTGGTGATTGTGGGACTGGGAAAACTACATTTGTGAAACACCACTTGACCAGTGAATGTGAGAAAAAGTATGTAGCCACCTTAGACGTTGATGTCCATCCCCTTGTGTCCCACACCAAAAGAGGATCCATCAAGTTCAACATATGGGATACAGCTGGCCAGGAGAAATTTGGTGGACTCAGAGATGGCTATTATATCCAAGCCCAGCGTGCCATTATAATGTTTGATGTAACGTCAAGAGTTACAAGAACGTGCCTAATTGGCATAGAGATCTGGTAGGAGTATATGAAAACATCCCTATCGTGTTGTGTAGAAACAAAGTGGATATTAAGGACAGGAAAGTGAAGGCAAAATCTATTGTCTTTCACCAAGAGAAGAATCTTCAGTACTATGACATTTCTGCCAAAAGTAACTACAACTTTGAAAAGCCTTTCCTCTGGCTTGCTAGAAAGCTCACTGGAGACCCTAACTTGGAGTTTGTGGCCATGCCTGCTCTTGCCCTGCCAGAGGTGGTCATGGATCCAGTTTTGGAAGCACAATATGAACGTGACTTAGATGTTGCTCAGAAAACTGCTCCCCCAGATAAGGATGATGACCTGTGAGACTGAAGCTGGAGCCCAGTGTCAAAAGTCTAGTTTTATAGGCTGTACTATGACGTCAGCTGTGCAGCGTGTGTGCCACTTTTTTTGTTTTTTGAGACAGAGCCTCAAGCTATCGTCCTGGGTAGAGTGCGGTGGCATCACAGCTCACAGCAACCTCCAACTCTTGGGCTTAAGTGATTCTCTTGCCTCAGCCTCCCAAGTGGCTGGGACTGCACAGGTGCCTGCCACAACACCTGTCTATATTTTGGTTGCAGTTGTCATTGTTGTTTGGCAGGCCCCGGCTGGATTTGAAAACGTCAGCTCTGGTGTATGTGGCTGGCGCCTTAGCCGCTTGAGCCACAGGTGCTGAGCCAGTGTGTGCCACTTTATTATCTAGCTAAGCGGAACATGTGCTTCATCTGAGATGCTGAAGGAGATGAATGGGCTTTGGAGTGAATGTGGCAGGTGCCTGTGGCTCAAAAGGGTAAGGTGCCGGCCCCATATGCTGCAGGTGGTGGATTCAAACCCAGTCTCCCAGCCAAAAACAAAAAAACCCTTCATTGTTTGGACCTGCATATTTAGCTGTTTGGAACGCAGTCCATTCCTTCTTGAGTTTCAAACGTAAGACTGCTACAATCATATCACAATATCCAGTGGTGAAATCTTGTTTGTCATTGTCATTCCCATTCCTTTTCATTTAGAATCAGGATAAAGTTGTATTTCAAATGTCTAAGCAGGTTGAACTTATCCCTTGTTTGTAAGCATTCTAAAACCACTAAAAAAGGGAAGTTTGTGTCATGTTAATATTAAAATTGCCTTGCAAATTTCACATAATTTGAAATCTTATTGGATTAATTTCTGACTATGTCTTTTTTTTTTTGTACATTTAAATCATGTCACACACTGGATGTGACAGGTCAACAGGGCATCCTATTTGGTTAGGAATTAAGTGGCATAAATATTGTTAGTGCTATCAAGCTAGTATAATGTCTGCCCCACTTTAATTTTGGCTAGGGTTACCTAAGGAAGAACCTGCTTAAATTTTGTGACCTGTTATTACGAATATGTAGTTTGTACATATTAAATAGATACTTTAAGGGTTATGGTTTATTTTATGGCAAAGGTAATCATGTTAATGTAGAACTTCAAATAATAGATGGCATAGCATTTGATGGCTGGAGCTTTAGGGAATTCTTTTTTTTTTGAGGGGAGGCCAGGGCTGGGTTTGAACCTACCACCTCTAGCATATGGGGCCAGCACCCTACTCCTTGAGCCACAGGTGCTGCCCGGGAATTCTTGACTGTTAAAAATGAGTGTAAGTTTTGAACTCTTGTTTTTAATGTTAGATGTTCAGTATAAAGTCGATACTCCAGGAAGATGTTTCAGTTTCTTGCTGCTTATCCCCAAGCTTTAAAGATGAATTTAAATGCATACAGCTTTGGGTAATAATTTTTTTTCAAAGGAGTTTTGTATGGGTAGTACAAGCAAAGAACTAGGAATACTGCAGTGGTGACAGAATGCGCTATTAAGTAAAAGGAAACAAGTGGTTAAACTTTGCCAGATTAAGCCTTTATCTTTTCCACATTTAAAAATGAATTAAGTCTTAAAGTAGTTTGATTGCATCAACACTACTGTAGCAGTTAGTAATCTTAAGAATAGGAGCTATTGGCTCAGGGCCTGTGGCTCAAGTGGCTAAGGTGCCAGCCACATACACCTAAGGTGGCAGGTTCAAATCCAGCCTGGGCCCGCCAAACAACAATGATGGCTGCAACCAAAGAATAGCCAGGCGTTGTGGCGGGCGCCTGTGGTCACAGCTACGTGGGAGGCTGAGATAGGAGACTTGCTTAAGCTCGGGAGTTGGAGGTTGCTGTGAGCTGGGATGCCATGGCACTCTACCCAGGGGGACAGCTTGAGGCTCTGTCTCAAAAAAAAAAAAAAAAAAAAAGAATAGGAGCTATTTTTCTTGTACTATGGTTCAGTTTGCTAAAGTTTCAGTTATCTTGCCTACTCTAAAATAAGGTAAAAGGTCACTTATATATATGGGAAAATGAAATAAGGGGAATTGAGTTCAATGCAATTTATATATAAACTGGCATCAGTAGTTATTAAAAAAATCTGAATTGCTGTATATGCTGTGCTATATTCAGAACCAGATTTTAATAGCATGTGTGAGATGCCAAGTTTTTTCACCCCATAATTAGGATGAATCCTTTCAGATTTTGAAGTTAAGGTATATGTGTTGTTTGTAATATTATGTAGAATGCAAGTATGGTGTTGACATTCTGAATCTTGTATGTAACAGTTAAAATATGGAAGCTGGGGGTGGCACCTGTGGCTCGGTGAGTAGGGTGCCAGCCCAATATATCGAGGGTGGTGGGTTCAAACCCAGCTCCAGCCAAACTGCAATGAAAAAATAGCCAGGCATTGTGGCAGACACCTGTAGTCCCAGCTATTCGGGAGGCTGAGGCAAGAGAATCACCTAAGCCCAAGAGCTGGAGGTTGCTGTGAGCAGTGATGCTACAGCACTCTACCGAGGGTGACAAAGTAAGACTCTGTCTCTAAAAAAAAAAAAAGATGCTAGATTGGGGAAAACTGGATGAAGAGTCTGCAGTTTCTCACTGTACTATTTTTGCAATTTCTTGTGAGTCTATAATTATTTAACAATGAAGTTGTTTTTTCTTTTTTGAGACAGAGCCTCAAGCTATTGCCCTGGGTAGAGTTCTGTGGCATCACAGCTCACAGCAACCTCCAACTCCTGGGCTCAAGCAATTCTCCTGCCTCTGCCTTCCAAGTAGTTGGGACTACAGGTGCTCACCACAATGCTTGGCTATTTTTTGGTTGTAGTTGTCATTGTTTGGCAGGCCTGAGCTGGATTCAAATCCACTGGTTCAGGTGTATGTGGTTGGCGCCTCAGCCATTGGAGCCATAGGTACTGAGCCAACAATGAAGAGTTTAAAAAAAAATAATAACTGTATTTAATTCTGTACACATGTTGCTTGAATTCCTTTAGCTGGTATCCTCATAAAATGTTCTGTACACATGTTGCCTGAATTCCTTTAGCTGATATCCTCATAAAATGATACATATTTTAGTCCTACCCATTTAACAGCTGAGGAAATTGAGTCTAAAGTGTTTTATAGTGGTTAATAGAGTACTCTCCAGAGCCAAAGTACCTGGACTCTAATTCCATACCTACTTACTATGTAACCTTGGGCAAGTCACTTTTTCTGTGCCTCAGTTTCCTCACCTATAAAAGAGGAGATATCACATATTCAGTTCACGACACAGGGCCTAGGCTTGGCACCTGTGGCTCAAGTGGCTAAGGCGTCAGCCACATACACCTAAGGTGGCGGGTTCGAATTCAGCCTGGACCCGCCAAACAACAATGATGGCTGCAACCAAAAAATAGTCAGGCATTGCGGCGGGTGCCTGTAGTCCCAGCTACTTGGGAGGCAGAGGCAGGAAACTTGCTTGAGCCCAGGAGTTGGAGGTTGCTGTGAGCTGTGATGCCATGGCACTCTACCCAGTGGGATAGCTTGAGGCTCTGTCTCAAAAAAAAAAAAAAAAAAAAGACACAGGGCCTAGACTATTGCAATTAATCAGTACATGATGGAGGTTATTGTTGTAATCAAAACTCTCCCAGCAAGAGAAGTGGCTGAGCTGCAACTCAAACGTAGGTTAGTCTGATTCCTTCCGAACTTGCCACCCTTGGTATGTGGGACTGGCGCTCTACTCACTGAGCCACAGGTGCCGCCCAACCTGGAATAAATTTACTTAAAAAATTTGTATAAAGTTGGAAAATAATAAAAAAAATTTAATTAAAAAAAAAAACCTCACCAGATCGGGTAGCTGAGAGCAGAAACATCGTGTCAGAGTTCTGGAGGCCAAATATATAAAAATCAAGGTGTCAGCAGGGCCATTCTCCCTCTGCAACCTGTAAAAGAGTATCCTCCCTTGACTCTTCTAGCTCCTGGAGGTGGTGGCCATCAATCCTGAGCTTGCCACTGCATTACTTCACTCTGCCTCTGTGATCGTCAGGTGACTGTCTTCCCTCCATGTGTCCCTCCTCTTTCTCTAAGGACACCTGTATACTGGATTAAGAATCTACCTTACTCTAATAAGACTACATCTTTTCTTTTAGAGACAGAGTCTCACTTGTCACCCTCAATAGAGTGCTGTGCCGTCACAGCTCACAGCAACCTCCAGCTCTTGGGCTTAGGCGATTCTCTTGCCTCAGCCTTCTGAGTAGCAGGAACTGCAGGTGCCTGCCACAACGCCCGGCTATTTTTTTTGTTACAGTTTGGCTGGGGTCCGGTTCAAACCTACCATCCTTGGTATATGGGGCCGGCGTCCTACTCGCTGAGCCACAGGTGCCATCTGACGTTAATATTTTATTCAAGTTCAAAGACATCTAAAGGTAAAAATGAGATGTAGCTTTCTAGAGGCCCTATCTGAGGTCTACTACATAGACAAGGCATGGCCAATCCCTGTGCAGTTCAGAAATCGAAGACAAATTTCTCACTGCAACGTGGCAGGGGCTGTGGCTTCAGAGAGCAACACAAACAACTAATAATTCCTTAACCTGCTACAATTTACCAAACACTGCTATCTTTTTAAAGAGTCACAAAAACTTGGGAGGTAGATCTTAACATTACCTCCTTTGTTCATAGTTAAGTATGTGAGGGAGGTCACGTGAGAGACTAGTTCCAAACCTAGACACTGGCGCTGGATTTTTTAGGTTCAAATCCGAGTTCCATCTTGTGGTGACCAGACTTCCTTATCTGTAAAATGGGAATACTACTAGTACCAATTCCAGCTTTTAAAATAGGGATAGTGCTAACTCATGGAGTCATTATAAGGACATTTTAAATGAGTTAATATGTGTGAAGTGATTTAAACATTATCTGGCTCATTGTAATTGCCATATAAGTGTTTGTTAAATAAGTAAACAAATACACAGTGAGCTCTCAATAAATACTAGCCACTAAGAGAAAAATAAATAAATACTAGCCGCTAATGTCTATTACTAGCTATATCAATGGTCATCAAATAATGGCCATAAGGCAAATCTAGTCTTCTGTTTGTGCAAATAAAGTTTTATTGGAACCACACCCATGTCCATTTGTTTATAAATCTCCTAAGGCTACTTTCCTGTTACGGTGGCAGAGTTGGGTAGATGTGACAGATACCCTATAGCAGTGGTTCTCAACCTTCCTAATGCTGAGATCCTTTAATATATAGTTCCTCATGTTGTGGTGACCCCCCAACCATAAAGTTTTTGTTGCTACTTCATAACTGTAATTTTACTACTGTTATGAATCATACTGATACGCAGAATGTATTTCATTGTTACAAAGGGGTCACAACTCACAGGTTGATAACAGCTGCCCTATAGCCTATAAAGTCTAGAATATATATATATATATATATATATATATTTATTTATTTATTTATTTTATTTATTTATTTTTTGGCTGGGGCTGTGTTTGAACCCACCACCTCCGGCATATGGGGCCAGCGCCCTACTCCTTTACTCTACAAGTGCCGCCCAAGTCTAGAATATTTTTACCATCTGACCTTTAAGAAAAACTTGCTAATCCCCAGTCTAATCTCCCAACAAGACCAGAAATTTCTGTGCTAAGAATTGTACTTTGTATTTATTCACCGTTTTATTCCCAGCATTTTGCATAATGCCTGATGCTTGGTGTAAGTCCTATAAATACATATTGACACAATGAATAAATAACTTATTTTACACATGAGGAGGTTCACAGTAATAGCAATCACTAAGCGCTTGCCACATGTCAGGGTCCACACTAAGTGCCTGGTCTTAGGTCATCATACCCTCACATCAAATCCCAGACCCAGGTACTATTACCATCTCACTGAAGTTGAGAAGTTAGAAAACTGTTCAAAGCGACACAACTGACATGTTTAATGTGGTTTCCATATAACTCTCATCCCTGCTCCCTAGATCTAGGGAGCTTCCGGATAAGTACAGAGGTCTAACAGTTCTCTTTTGACCTTAGCATTGAGATGGTGGACTCGGGTGAGGGTAACAGTTATATGGAAATATCAGCACCAACTTTAGTTTTAATGAGACAATTGTAAACTGCAGTAACTCCTTGAGCTCAGGACACCAGCTACAGATGGTATAGAAGTGTCACTTTCCCCCCTTGATATGGATATTCAAAGTGATACTGAGATGACTTCTGTATTTTTAATTTTATTTTTATTTATTTTTTTCTTTATTGTCCTTGGTAGAGTGCCATGGTGTCACAATTCACAGCAACATCCAACTCCAGGGCTTAAGCGATTCTCTTGCCTCAGCCTCCCGAGTAGCTGGGACTACAAGCGCCTGGTACAATGCCCAGCTGTTTTTTTGTTGCAGTTTGGCCAGGGCGGGGTTCAAACCCGCCACACTTGGTATATGGGGCTGGTGCCCTACTCCCTGAGCCACAGGTGCCGCCCGACTTCAGTATTTTTTTTTTTGAGACCAAGTCTTATTTTGTCACCCTTGGTAGAGTGCTATGGTATCACAGCTCACAGCAACCTCCAGCTCTTAGGCTTAGGCAATTCTCTTGCCTAAGCCTCCAGAGTAGTTGGAACTACAGGTGCCCGCCACAACACCCCGCTATTTTTTTTTTTTTGAGACAGAGCCTCAAGCTTTCCCCCTGGGTAGAGTGCTGTGGCATCACAGCTCACAGCAACCTCCAACTCCTGGGCTCAAGCGAGTCTCCTGCCTCAGCTTCCCAAGTAGCTGGGACCACAGGCACCGGCCACAATGCCTGGCTATTTTTTGGTTGCAGCCGTCATTGTTGTTTGGCGGGCCTGGACTGGATTCAAACTTGCCACCTTAGGTGTATGTGGCTGGCACCTTAGCCACTTGAGCCACAGGTGCCGAGCCACACCCAGCTATTTTTTGTTGTTGTTATAGTTTGGCCGGGACCAGGTTCGGACCGCCACCCTTGGTATATGGGGCCAGTGCCCCACTCACTTAGCCACAGGCACCTCCCCGACTTCTGTATTTTTTAACTAGATAGTTAAAACATGAAAAAACATTATTTGCAAGTGTAGGGGAATGTCTGATTAAGCACCAGTGCTGAAAGTAACCATCAATTCGTTGAAGATGTGCCAGCCCATGCTGGAGAGCCATGTGGATGACAATAAAAAAAGGCATTAATATACAGTGTCTGGGCGGTGCCTGTGGCTCAGTGAGTAGGACAATGGCCCCATATACTGAGGGTGGAGGGTTCAAACCCAGCCCCAGCCAAACTGCAACAAAAAATAGCCAGAGATTATGGTGGGTGCCTGTAGTCCCAGCTCCTCAGGAGGCTGAGGTGAGAGAATTGCCTAAGCCCAAGAGCTGGAAGTTGCTGTGAGCTGTCATACCACGGAACTCTACCGACAGCAACAAAGTAAGACTCTGTCTCTAAAAAGAAAAAAAAATACAGTTGTAATAACCAAGTCCCCAGCCCTTGACCCCCTCCCTAAGACCAGTGGGGAATAAGCCCCCTACTATTGAAAAAGAAACCTCTCCTAAGCCTTTTAGTTCTTGCCCTCTCAAGGGTAGAGAAACAGCCTGAAATTAAGGAAGCATGCAGGGAGGAGTTGATTCCAAATAAAGTCCCGGGTAAAAAGATCTCAAGTTGTTCTCGGAAATTTACTTAACATTTGTTTTGTACCCCCTGAACTATGTGACCCCCGTCTTATGATCATGAAGTAATGTACTTGTGATGTGTATGTACCCCCACCCAGAGTTGTATAAACCTTTATAATATACCCTTACCTTGTGACCCCTGAGCTACATTGGATTGTGCTAACTGCTATGATTGGCTTCTGTATTATGCTAGCTTGCTGATCCTGCAAAATAATAGTAGAAAAGCTTCCTTATCCATTATTCAAGGCTGCCCACCACAACAGCCCCCTGCAGGTGCACCTGCAGGTGTATCAAATTATCAATAAATTTCTATTACTTAATTATACCTGAAGTGGGGTCCATCCTTCTCTCAATCTACTGTCTCATTTCACACTGTCTGTGTAGACAAAATTGCCTCATTTTTAAAATAAAAGGAGGGAGTTGTTTAAAGATCCAATTATCTGAGAACAGGTCAGTCAATTTAATTGTGCCACATATAGAAAGAGGGGGTTTGGTGGGGAAGGAAGAGAATGATGAATAAGCTGCTACCAGGCAAGGAGGACAGGGCAAGTCTCCAAGCTACGTAAACTCTGCTTCTTTGACAACTTTGGATTATTAAGAAAACAATTGCCAAGACATAAGCTAATATTCAGAAGCAGTTGTCAGGTAATATGAAGTCTTTCCAAATGTTAGAGTATCCCGTGAGAAGCCCTCTTGACAGAGCCACTCTCCTACAGCATTGATTTACACAGTGCTATTCCCAAGAAAGAGCAGTTAGCTTAATTTATGATCACCCAGGGCTAACCAAGAAAGTGGAATCAGCAGACAGCTGGCACCAGACTAAAAGATGAGCTCAGCTATTCATGTAAATCTTCTCTATTTTGTTAACTACTGGGTGGGAAGATGACCATATTCCCACCTACTTGTGAGTGCTTTGTCCCTTTGGGTTTGTAAGTGGGAAGATGGATGCTCAAAATGATCAAGCCACCTTCCAAGACACCCGATCAGTGTGCAGCTGAGCAGTACTAGCACTAATATCTTGTCTCCAGCTCAGGACTCTTTCCATCACTTCCTATGGCAAAGAACTCTGAATTCTGTGAGATTGTTAATAACCACACCAGGCTGGGTCATCTGTGCAATGTGTATTGAGCCAGATGTCCAACTATGTCTTCTGGGCAAATTAGGTACATCCAGTATTATTAAAGAACATCCAGTTTCTTTAATAATACTCAAATCATCAGGATGCTGTTGGGTACACCAAATAAGTAACTTATTAAGCAAAGTCACTGCGAAATAAACATCCACTAATCTTTTTCTCTTCATGGTGATAATGTATGAGGCAACCAAGGGAAGGTCTGGCTGTTCTTCAGGAGAAAATAAGATTCAGATTTATTATCTTCAGAAGATAAGATTTCAGATTATCACCTGTTTGAGAAAAGGCAGGGACCAAATGATCTCCAAACACTTCTCCAGGTTCTAAGATCTTATAAGTTGAATTTACAGGTGAATCATAGTCGCATTCGTATAATGTAACCTCATAAAAATTGTAGCTCTTGATTGGTTACAAACCACCTTCACTTAAATAAATTCATTATATTCTAATAACCCTGTGAGGTTAGAAAGTTGAGAATAACATATTTTGAGCAATCCTGGGAGGGAGGAGAACATAAAGGTTAAGGATGTCAAGTCAGAAAGAGACTCGGATTTAAGCTTCAACTCTGCCTCTCATTCCTAGTGATCTGATTAACTTCTGAGACTTGGTTTCTTCATCAGTAAAGTGGACGTATAATGTGACATAAATCGGTGATTAGAGCAGCACCTGTGATTCAGTGGGTAGGGTGTTGGCCCCATATACCAAGAGTGGCGGGTTCAAACCCAGCCCTGGTCAAACTGCGACAAAAAACTAGCTGGGCATTGTGGCAGGCACCTGTAGTCCCAGCTACTGGGAGGCTGAGGCAAGAGAATCACCTAAGGCCAGGAGTTGGGGGTTACTATGAGCTGTGACTCCATAGCACTCTACTGAGGGTGACAAAGTAAGACTCTGTCTCTACAAAAAAAAAAAAAGAAGAAGAAGAAGAAGAAGAATTGGTGATTAATGATGCACTCTAGGTTCCCCTACCCTTTTTTTTTTGAGACAGAATCTCTCTATGTCACCCTCAGTAGAGTGCCATAGCATCGCAGCTCACAGCAACCTCAAACTCTTAGGCTTAAGGGATTCTCTTGCCTCAGCCTCCCAAGTAGCTGGGACTACAGGCACCTGCAACAATGTCCGGCTATTTTTTTGTTACAGTTGTGTCCTTGTTGGTTAGCTGGCCCGGGGCTGGGTTTGAACCTGCCAACTTTATGTGTGTGCCTGGTGCCATAACAACTGTGCTACAGGCACTGGGCCGGTCCCCTGAGTCTTTTTTTTTTTTTTTTGAGAAAGACCCTCAAGCTGTCCCCCTGGGTAGAGTACTGTGGCATCACAGCTCACAGCAACCTCCAATTCCTGGCTCAAGTGAGTCTCCTGCCTCTGCTTCCCAAGTAGCTGGGACCACAGGCGCCCGCCACAACGCCCGGCTATTTTTTGGTTGCAGCCATCATTGTTTTTTTGCCAGGCGCAGGCTGGATTTGAACCCGCCACCTTAGGTTTATGTGGCTGGTGCCTTAGCCACTTAAGCCACAGGCACTGAGCCGGTCCCCTGAGTCTTATTCCAGAGTTCTTTCTACCTCTATGTTGCCTTCCTTTCTATATTCTGATGCTTTAACACATGGGGTCTTGCTGACCCTAGATGGAGGTTCTGCCCCTCCAAGGGCTATCTAGTTCCTAGACAGAGCAAACTACTAACTACAAGTGAGCTTTACAAATGTTATGATTTGTTTGCCACAGTTTCCTCCTCCACCTCCTGACCGACACTGGATCTTGCTCATGCGGCCCTGCATGGCATGATGTGGTAAGTCCCTTTTCATGGGAACTGTAACAAACTGTCCTTTTAATGACAGTCCTCTCCTGATCTGTCAGCATAACTATAGCAGTTTTTGGCTGGGGGCTGGGTTTGAACCCGCCACCTCCAGCATATGGGGCTGGCGTCCTACTCCTTTGAGCCACAGGCACCGCCCATAATATACTATTTTTTTAAAGCACTCCTATCCTCATCCTTCAACCCACCAGCACTAGCTCAGAAGAAGTTACATATGTAGCAGATAGTAAGTGACCAATGGTTCATTTGCTGTGTCAACTTGGCTGGGCCACAGTGCCCAGATATTTGGTCAAATATTCTGGAAAGGTGTTGTGGTGATGAAATTGACATATAAATGAGCAGACTTTGAGTAAACTAGATTGCATCCCCAGTGTGGGTGGGCCTCATCCAATGGGATAAGGGTCTTAAACTAACAAAGACTGACCTCCCCCAAGGTAGAAGAAATTTTGCCAACAGAGGATCTTTGAACCAGAGGTGCAACTTTTCCCTGGGTCTGCAGCCTGCCAACTTACCCTGAAGATTTTGAACTTGCACTTCTACAATTCCATGAGCCAATTCCTTAAGACACCACACACACACACACACACACCCCCTGATGATTCTTTTTTTTTTTTTAAAGACAGAGTCTCACTTTGTTGCCTTCGGTAGAGTGCCACTTTGTGGCATCACAGCTCACAGTAACCTCCAAATCTTGGGCTTAGGTGATTCTCTTGCCTTAGCCTCCCAAGTAGGTAGGACTACAGGCACTTGCCACAAAGTCATATCTGCTATGAACAAGAATACTCATAGCAGCACTCTTCATAATAGACTAAAAACAGAAACAGCCCAAACGGCCTTCGCAGTGGTCAGGATAAAGACATTTCAGTATACTCATGCGATGGAATGCCTAGGTCACTGTGAAAGATTTGGGATGAGCCATTACTTCACTTCACTGTGAGAAACACAGTCAACATCGTCCTTTCTGATTCACCCACGAAAGCTTCAACTTCCTCAACTTACGGTGTTGCCAGGAAGGCTTCATTTGTTTCCATCTGTGAAAATTCTGAGTTTCTTGATTTTTGTGTATCTTAAAAGTTTCATAATAACTCATGTACCAGAAAATGAGGAGAAGTAACAAACAACTACACTCAACATGGACAAATCTCACAAATATTGAGTGAGGAAAAACTAATCTGTAATCACGGACATCTCAGGGGTGGAAGAGGGCTTCTGGAGCTCTCCTTGCAGCATTCTGTTCCTTCATCTGGGGGCTGATTACAAATGTCAACCGATTAGTGACAAACTCATGAACTATCCCTGGATGATCTGTGCCCTTGTCTGGGTATGTGTCACACTTTGCTACAGTTTATAAAGACAGAATAAATAAGAATTATGACATTTTTAAAACTCACTCATGGTGCCAATCAGTGGCTTGTTTCTAAGATGCAGTGGGCATTCATACACTTGAAACCTGGAATTACCTCATATGTCTACATGTGTTATATTTTCTAAACTGATTTCTAGAAAACATGCTATAGCCTCTGTCTTAAATCTCTGCAAACACAAGAAAGTTGGAGCCTGGAGCCTCAGGACCACCATGGTGGGCATATCAAGTACTCTTTGATTTCCACAGGAGACAGCATCCTACTAGAGAACCTGGTAAAATAATCCTTTCAGCATCTGGGTTTTTATAGAAAATAGAATTTCCCACTCTAATTATCTCAAGTGTCTCTGGGCAAATTGAATAAATTAGACATGCAATCTATACCCTATACTTCAAGAACTACTACAAGTCACTTTCTGAACTTTAATAAAAAGGCAAAGAAAAGAAAGCAAACTTTAAAAAAAGATTGTGTGGGGCCTGGCATGGTAGCCCACACCTGTAATCCCAGCACTTGGGAGGCCAAGGTGGGTGGATTACCTGAGCTCACAGGTTCAAGACCAGCCTGAGCCCAGAGTGAGACCTTGTTTCTAAAAATAGCTGGGTATTGTGGTGGGCGCCTATAGTCCCAGCTACTTGGAAGGCTGAGGTAAGAGAATCACTTAAGCACAGGAGTTTGACGTTGCTGTGAACTATAACACCGTGGCACTCTACCCAATGCAACAAAGTGAGACTGTCTCAAAAAAGAAGAGGTTACAGCTCGGTGCCTATGGTTCAAGAGTTTAAGGCGCCAGCCACATATACCTGGGCTGGCAGATTTGAATCCAGCCTGAGCCCGCCAAACAACAATGACGGCTGCAACCAAAAAATAGATGGGCGTTGTGGCAGGTGCCTGTAGTCACAGCTACTTGGGAGGCTGAGGGAGGCCGAGCCAAGAGAAATAGCTTAAGCCCAGGAGTTGGAGGTTGTTGTGAGCTGTGATGCCACAGTACTCTACCCAGAAAAGCAACAGCTTTTCTGTCACCAAAAAAAAAAAAAAAATGGTTATGGTGCCAGCCACATGCACCAAGCCTGGTGGGTTTGAACCCGGACCAGGCCAGCTAAACAACAATGACAAGTGCAACAAAAAGATGGCCAAGCATTGTGGCAGGTGCCTGTAGCCCCAGCTACTTGGGAGGCTAGGGCAAGAGAATTGCTTAAGCCCAAGAGTTTGAGGTTGCTGTGAGTGGTGACACCCCTGCACTCTACTGAAGGCAACATAGTGAGACTCTCTCAAAAAGAAAAAAAGAAAAAAAAGAAAAGAAAAAAGATTGTGTTACCCACACGGTGACAGTAAGTGTGCTTGAACCTGCAGCTTGGAGGTTGGGGGGAAGTGGTCCACATGTTTGGGGAATATTACTGGTTTTATATGTTGGAAACATGACATTCAGATAGGACTTGGGAAAGAGGAAATGTAAGCCTGGGATACGTGTCAGAGCAGGCAGTTCTTTCATCAGGCCTTGGCACCTAGAGCCCCTGGGTCATGCTCAGCATCTAGAACATCAAAAGCTCAGGGCTGGCCATGCCTTTAGTATCAACCCAACACTTTCTGAGCTGGCTCCTCCCTGCTCCTTTCAGCCTTGCTATAGCATCTACAGGGAGTCACAGGAGTGGATGAAGAGCCCTTACTCTTAACTTTGGACACTCTGCCCTTTTCTCAAGAAACTATAATAACAATTGACAAACTCTTGCTCATCCCTCAAGACCCAGGTCACCTCCAAGGCTTTCCTAACCATCCCCATCCAGTCTGTGCTGTCCAACCCTCTCCCTCTGCTCCTCCCTTTCCACATGCACCCCTTGCCCTCTTTTCCCACCTGTCAGCTTTGGTCTCTCAGAATTCACTCTTCACACAGCAAAAGATGTAGCTCTGGAGTTATCAACTTGTAGCTCCATTACCAGACAGACTGGGGGAGAGGGAGACTGGAGAAGGCAGAGAGGGAGGAGAACAGAGGCAGAAGGGGAATAGAGGGAATGGGACATTCATGGATCAGTATGAAAAATTCTAGAGAACTCTGATTGGTAAGCTTGGCCACATTCACCAGAGGTGTTCAACCTTTTTCTATTCGGTGGCATGTTAGAAGAATAAGAGTCATCTTAGGCTATCCAGTAAATGCACAAACGTTAACAAAAGCTAATCAACAGGGAAAAAACTAAGATCTATGCATACTTTTTGTGATATCTGACACAACAGATAAGCAAAATGTCTTCCCCAAATCAGCAAGTGTTCTGAGGACCGCAGGGTGTACACTGCTGCAAGTTTACACCAATAACCATGGCTGAGGATGTGAGGGGGGTTTTTTTTGGTTTTTTTTTGAGACAGAGCCTCAAGCCATCCCCTTGGGTAGAGTGCTATGGCATCACAGCTCATAGCAACCTCCAACTCCTGGGCTCAAGCAAGTCTCCTGCCTCCACCTCCCAAGTAGCTGGGACCACAGGCGCCCGCCACAACGCCCGGCCATTTTTTGGTTGCAGCCATCATTGTTGTTTGGAGGGCCTGGGCTGGGGATTCGAACCCGCCACATTAGGTATATGTGGCTGTTGCCTTAGCCAATTGAGCCACAGGCACCGAGCCAGGATGCGAGGTATTATACGGAGTTGGGAGGGGTCTCCTACCAGGAGAAAAGGGAGGAAACATGTTGAATGAAAATGCAATAACAGGGTGGCGCCTGTGGCTCAGTGAGTAGGGCGCCAGCCCCATATACTGAGGGTGGCAGGTTCAAATCCAGCCCTGGCCACACTGCAACAAAAAATAGCTGGGCGTTATGGTGGGCACCTGTAGTCCCAGCTACTTGAGAGACTGAGGCAGGATAAGCTCCTAAGCTCAGGAGTTGGTGGTTGCTGCAAGCTGTGACTCCACGGCACTCTACTAAGGGCAATGAAGTGAGACTCTGTTTCTACAAAAACCAAAAAAAAAAAAAAGAAAGAAAGAAAATGCAATAATATACACACTACAAATAATGCTAAGACGAGTTGGAATTCACATTACACATCAAGGCTACTTTAAAGGACAAGCTCCAGATGGACCTAACTTACCCGTATCCATGTGTCAGTCTGAATCCCCAGTATTCAGAAACTCCAGTGTACAAACCATAAGGCTATGTCCCCAGCACATCACACAGTACTCTGGCAGATCATGGGTGCTTTTTAAACTTCTGAGCAAAGAAATGAATAAGGAAATCCTTAGGGCAACTTAAGGCAACTTCTTTCTCTTTCTCTCTCAAACACACATCCTATACTTCACTCAGGCAAAGGTAAATGGAACTCAATGGGTTGCCATTTTTCTTTCTTTCTTTTGCAACAGAATCTCACTATGTTGCCCTGGGTAGAGTGCTGTGGTGTCACAGCTCATGGCAACCTCCAGCTCTTGGGCTTAAGCAATTCTCTTGCTTCAGCCTCCCACATAGCTGGGACTACAGGTGCCCACCACAACACCTGGCTATGTTTTTGTTGTTGTTGCAGTTATCATTGTTGGGGGGTTTTTTGTTTTTGTTTTTTTTTTTTTTTTAGAGACAGAGCCTCAAGCTGTCCCCCTGGGAAGAGTGCTATGGCATCACAGCTCACAGCAACCTCCAATTCCTGGGCTCAAGCGAGTCTCCTGCCTTAGTCTCCCAAGTAGCTGGGACCACAGGTGCCTGCCACAACGCCAGGCTATTTTTTGGTTGCAGCCATCATTGTTGTTGAGCGGGTCTGGGCTGGATACGAACCTGCCACCTTAGGTGTATGTGGCTGGCGCCTTAGCCACTTGAGCCATAGGCGCCCAGCCATCATTGTTGTTTAGCTGGCCCAGGGACTGGGTTCCAACCTGGCAGCCTTGGTGTATGTGGCTGGCACCCTACCCACTGAGCTATGGGCACCCCTAGATTGCCATTTTTCATTCAGCCACCACTCTCAGAATCAATACAGTCTCAAAGTTGCCACCAGCATGCTAAGCTGTGATTCTTTCCTGGACCCAGTTCCACAACACTTCCTATACCTGTCCTAGGATACCCCTGAACAAAGGAACCAGCCACAGATCTGCCTGCCAAGTCTGGCCAAACTAAGAGCGGATGATGCTCAGAACCAGAAAGAAATTTCCTTCTAACAGCTTCCTAACTGCACCTCTGACGCAGGCTCAGGAAGCATATAAAATCTGAACAAGATCTTTAGGACGATATCTGAACAAATGAGGCTGCTTATGGCAGATTGAGAAAGCACTGCTGGGCAGCGCCTGTGGCTCAGTGAGTAGGGCGCCGGCCCCATATATCGAGGGTGGTGGGTTCAAACCCGGCCTCTGCCATACTGCAACAAAAAATAGCTGGGTGTTGTGGTGGGTGCCGTGGTGGGCGCCTGTAGTACCATTTACTTGGGAGGCTGAGGCAAGAGAATCGCCTAAGCCCAAGAGCTGGAGGTTGCTGTGAGCTGTGACTTCATGGCACTCTACCGAGGGTGACAAAATCAGACTCTGTCCCTAAAAAAAAAAAAAAGAAGAAAAGAAAAGGCATTGCCAGGGTGCCAGTAGCACAGTGGTTATAGCGTCAGCCACATGCACCAAGACTGGCAGGTGCGAGCCTGAAACAACGACAACTGCAACAACAACAACAACAAAAATAGCCAGGGCTCAGCACCTGTAGTACAGTGGTTATGGCGCCAGTCACATACACCAAGGGAGCCAGCCCAGGCCAGCTAAATGACAATGACAACTGCAACAAAAAATAGCTGAGCGTTATGGCGGGCACCTGTAGTACCAGCTACTTGGGAGACTGAGGCAAGAGAATCACTTAAGCCCAAGAGTTGGAGGTTGCTGTGAGCTGAGATGCCACAGCACTCTACTGAGGGCGACATAGTGAGACTCTGTCTCAAACAACAACAGCAACAACAACAACAGGCTCGGTGCCTGTGGCTCAATCGGCTAAGGCACCAGCCACATACACCTAAGGTGGCAGGTTCGAATCCCCAGCCTGGCCCGCCAAACAACAATGATGGCTGCAACCAAAAAATGGCCAGGCGTTGTGGTGGGCACCTGTGGTCCCAGCTACTTGGGAAGCAGAGGCAGGAGACTCGCTTGAGCCCAGGAGTTGGAGGTTGCTATAAGCTGTGATGCCATGGCACTCTACCCAGGGGGATAGCTTGAGGCTCCGTCTCAAAAAAACAAAACAAAACAACAACAACAAAAAGGCAATGCTGTGCCCCTTTTCTGGGTATCACATCATTTCTGACATGGCACTTTTGGAAGGGGCCCCTGATGATAGAGCAGACATTGGAAAGACCTCCTGAAACTGAATAAAACATTGGCACTGGGCAAGTATGGCTCATCTTGCATTCTTTTAAGTGCTGGTGTGCAGAGAAGAACAGAGAATTA